>JAQIWF010001852.1:0-10603 GCA_034694965.1 Ceratozetes gracilis
AGTGATTGGGAGTAGTCTTGGGGTCGATTCCCAATGCTTGCCATATTTGACTTGCTAGTTTAGATTCTCTGCTTCCCGTTTGTACCGTTCGTTTGGATCTCATCTATGAAATTCAAATTGAGTTAAAAATTGAATCAATTGGCAAATATTGACTCTTTAGGTAAGACTCACAACACAGGAAACAACAGATTTTTCTGTTTGAAGGAATTTATCCAATAAAATTCTTATCGTAAAAGTCAGTACAGAATTGAGTCGAAAATCAGCGCAATTAAGTGACTCTTTTATGTCAATGATTTTAACATAACATTGAATTTTATGTCTTAATTAATTGCAATTAATTCAATTGGAGTTTATTTTGTCAGCTCTTAAAACATGTATTAAAAACAAAAAACAAGAGAAGAGTTTCGCAAAAACTATAAGAAAACAAATATAAAACTCGAGTCTAATTACAGACAAAATTTTGTGTTTAATTAGTTCTTAAGGCGTTTTACTGATCACTGATTTGCATGAAAAGTTAGTTTATTATACCGCCTATGTATTCAATTAATTTGCACTGGTGGAAATTAATTGAACTTTCATGGCTCAGTTTATGCAATTTTTTTAACTTTTTTGTTTTGCTCCTTTATCTTAGCACTTAATTAACTTACTTACGGTCTCTCACCCAATGATAATATTGATATGGTGCATGTTAACATGCTCATGATTAGACTTGAGAAGATGTACACCAGGTATCTTCACTTAATATTTTAATGATACTTATTATAAGTGATCTATCATTTCAATTATCTTTAAAAATATTAGTACTAAATTTAAATGTTTCGTTTAATGAGGATGACTATGGTTAAATTTTGATCAAGCAAAATTAAAAACTGTTCTAGTACGGTAGCAATCATGAGTATATTTATAGAACTCTTTTATACAAGTTGGTTATAAAGAACCCCTTGGTCACCCCCACATCTATAGGCTTTTTGTTTGAGTTTGATTTTTCAGTGATTTAATTGAAGTCAATAATAGTTTCAATCAAAAATGGTGTTAAACAGAGTGAAAGTAACGCTGAAATCGCCTCAAAACAAAATAATGAATGTTAGCTATGCTTTACAAGAGCCAAATGAGTGCTCAGTTTTCTAGTCATTAATCAAAACTTACTTTTATTTGTCTTTCGTTTTAAACATAATGTCTAATCTGTGAAAAACAATTTCTGAAAATTTTATCGTAATATGATTTAAACCTTGATATTTATCATAATTTGCCAAAAATAATAAATTTTTTACTTTAAGCTAGTCAAAACCATTTTCACATTGATAAAGAATTATCGAGCGAATCTTTTAGCATTTCCCTTACCAATCATGAATTCAATTTATGATCACTGTTTATGAGACAGCAATGTTTTAAAAAATCCATTTATGCCATTAAGCAAGCTCATTTTTGAATAATTTGAACTAGTTTAAATTTTAGGATCATATTTCATGTGATTTCAGTCAAATGCAGCATTGATTTCTCAGATCATATATTTTTATTGCGGTTTTGTTTTTTTAAGAATAAACAATTCATCATGGTAAATATTATTGTTTAGATGATAGCCCTATACCAAGACGTAAACTGTTAAAGCATTAAATCACTTAAATTAAATGATGGCATCGATTGTCAACATTTGGGCTCTTATTCTGAGCTCCAGATTCTTATAAAGAAATTCTTTAATATTAAGTCAAAACATTTATCTTAAGACAAAGTGTTGACAAAACTTCATATTTAGAATTATGAATGCAATTCCCAAATAGAAAAGTATACTTTGCTATGGATTTCTTAAGAGCACTCATGTTTCTCATGTTTCAGCTCAGGTCCTGTTTAACCAGAATTAATAGCAAATAAAATATTTTCATTTAATATAAAAAATGGTTTTAAAAATCACTTTCAGTTTTCAATGAGTTCTCTCAGAAGACGGGAACGGATCTGAGAACTCAATAAATGAATGTATGGGTAAATGAGAGCCAAGTCTTTCAATTTTTTGGTTTTGCTTTGCGTTCAAATTTACGATCCATTAAACAGAAGTATTCGGAGCCGAGAAAATGTTGAGAGAAATCTCTTTCACTCCTAATATTGTATTCGTTATATATTTTCGGAAATGTTTTAAATGTATTTTAAGATATATTTGGCGTTCAATAGTAGTCTCTTTTGAAGTATAAATTTCTCCGATCATTATTTCTCTCAACAGTTGAATGAAATCCAAGTATTAGATAATACTTAATGTGTTTTCTCATGTGTTATCATTTAATACTAAATCAAAGCCTGTGTTTAACATAAGTAACAATTTATTGATTCATTACATTATCCCAGAAATGGCTAATGGATTAAAGGCACAAATATATGATTCACCACAACAACAACACAGACTCATTCATGAAGGCTATCATCAAAAAATATAAATTAATTTATGGCTCTCGAAGAATGGTATAAAAACAAAAATGGAGGCAAACATTTTTGTAAAAATTCCTCTCCATTTGTCTAATGCTATGTTCGCCCGAATTGATAATAAAATTATATTATAATCTCTGGAAAAACTATACGACATTTATTCTGTGCTGTAGACAAACCAAAGGACTGACAGTCAATTAGCTTTTAATGATATGAGGGGTTTGTAATAAAAATAAATTACTTAATTCATTGTCTTTTTTGGCCAAAAATTATGGTCAATCGAAATGATAAATAAGTTATAATAAAAATTCGCATTCAATTTGGAGATTGACATTAGTTTAAGCAAAGTATGCCTAAAATATGTCATTTCATGCGTTCATAACCAGAGTATAAACAAAATTCTTTATGATATCAAACAATATTTGAATTAACCCATAATTCAGTGCTTTATGTATTTATCACTGATGGCCAAGTTAGGGGGTTTCATCAAGCAAATGTTATCTGGATTGTCTCTTTACTTTTGCTAAAACTTCCCTGGAATTCGGCAAACATTAATATCCAGGGGGTTTTGGTTTATATCACTTGCGGATCAGTGACAATAGAATGTAGGCTAACCAACTGATAATAAAATTATCTTAGGGAGATGGTTTGCAGACTTTTACCATGTCATTAAATTGCATTTCAACTTTGAATATTAATTGAAACTTTCAACTCATAAAAGTTGTAATTTATAGCAAACACCGTATCAAAAGTGTTGGCAAACTTTGGATGAATTTTATTTAATTAAATTATATTTCAAAGAGTATCTCATTTTCAGACTTCCATTTATTTTCATACCTTTTGTTTTGTGTCTTATTTTGTCTGACTTTAAGGGCTTTTAAGACAATCGAGAGTTGATTTTGCAATTTATTATAAAACTTATTGTTTTCATATTTCAATAGAAATCTTAAACAAATTACAATTTATAATAGGCGTGGAGAGAATTTTGATTAAGGTCTCTTTGTTAGGTTAAATTTAAATAGAATCTTTCATAAATTGATATGAACTATCAACTTTCTTTGTCTCAAAATGGATTGTCATATGGCGTGCAATTCAATGATTTATTACAATTTGAGAAAAACAAATGCATTACAAGAATTGAGTTTATATTTGTGTCTCCTCTCAAACAAATTGTTGTTCAGATAATTAATTGATTAAATGTTAACTAAGAATGTCTTTAATTTGATCTAGGTGAACTGCTTCTTTTTGTTGAAACTATTACATGTGTTATGCAAGAAGGCCTCCTCGACAATGGGCTCCCAATATACCAATTCTGGCAGTATTTCCAATTCTGGCGGAGTAATCACTCGCCAGAGTATTATGGTCTCCCTTCGGGCAGCTATTCTTCTGCTACCACTCTATGGTCTTCATTATCTCTTCGTTGTCTACAGACCTCATATCGAGTAAAAACAATTGAATTTTTCTCAATCTTTAACTAACATTAACTCTATTTCCTTGAATTCTGTACGAAATGATTATTTCAAAAGTGAATTAACTGTTTGTCCTTTTATTGCATTTCAGGAACTGTTGGACATCAGAAGTATACCACTATTTATCGCTAACATTGGATGGCCTTCAAGGCTGTGCCGTTTCGATCATATTTTGTTTCGCAAACAATGAGGTCAGAAACGAATTATACATTTCATCAAATCAATGAAAACCATGGTTATAGATAGAAAGAATCCGGTTCATTTGAATTCACCCATGTAGCATTACATGCTGTTTAAAATGACAATGTTTAGAATTATTTATTTTTCTCCCAATCATTTTTGTCGATTATTCATCATTTTATCAAATTTTTCACTCATTTATCTTCATTTCTGTCTTTCCTTTTGTCGGCATTTTTATTGAAAATTTTCAATATTACCCATTAGTTAATGAAATGTTTGAAATATTTATGAAAATAATGAAAATCGCAGTGGGCTTTCCTATCATTCCATCCTTTTCTACCTTTCCTATCATTCTGTGCGACCAAAATATTCCTAATTTTGCGATTGAGTCAACACTTTTGTTATCCAACGCTTCGAAACTATTTTATCACAAATCAGTGAAAGAGTTATTGAATTTTATTTTTCTTCATTTTTCAACGCCATTAGGAGTGACACCAAAAATAGGTTTACCCGAAATAGAATCTATTTTCCTACCAAATGAGATGTTCATGCATGTTTCTAAAAATTTGCAAATTTACTTCCTGTTCATTAGTTTTATGGATTCATTGATGGAATTGAGATTAAGTTCCGGTTCTGAAAGATTATTGTATAAATTACAATAGCCTAGTTCAAAATTTGCTGTATTGAAACAACTAGTTACATTTGATAGATGCTAGGAAAAATATTTGACCATTGTAAGCCATGGAATGTCTAATTAACCTAATTCATGCAAATCATTGTGATTAGCAAGGTGAAGTCAGTCTAACTAATAAATATTAAACCAAGGTTCTTTTTCTATTTTAGCGGATGTAATAAAGTTTATGAATTGGTCAATTTAGTTTATCATGGCCTACATATTATAATTTAACCTTGATGCAAATTGATAAGATTGAGGTCTGGATAATAAAAAGCTTGCATGTGTCTATATTTAGACTTGGTTAAAAGTTTGTGAATATTTTTAGAACTAAAATGATTGAGAGGCTGTCCCCAGCTCTTGCATATCGGCCATAATGTATGATATTATGTAAATGTCTGGAATAATAGAGTAATTGAATATTCGAGTGAATTATTTGATTTGATGGATAGCATATGGGATCGAAGGGTATGACTACTCTCTGACACTGTGTTTGAATTGTTTTCATCCGATCTGTTGTTTAGGGAAACCGTTTTCACAGATATTTCAAACATTTTTTGAATACTTAATTAACTTTTAATTACTTTCAGATCCGATACCTAATCACGCGTTCATTAGAGAGGGTCAGCACAAGACAGAGAAGTACAACCATTTATATGACTGAAGTGGTCGCTACTCAACAGCACTGACTTCTCATTTTCAGACAATTCTAGTGCTTTCCATGACTTCTAATGTTTTTCACATTTCACTAAAATATTCAAAGAATACATTGAATTATTAATAAGTCCTTTCACTTCAAAAGTCATATTAAGTGTCAAAACAAAAAACGTTTCCCTATTTTTAGACAAAACGACTTAAATATTTTTGTGTCAAAAACTCTGTCCTGAAAACTGTCAAACGTTTAATTAGTTGTACTCTAATTGAACTCCAAATTAATTATTGAAAACTTCATTTCAAAACACTCTTGCTAAGAATTATTAGTTTTTAATCAGTATTAATCAGGGTTGACCAAACTATTTGGATTGTCAGGGTGCTTGGGAAGGATTAACACATTAACTTAGCTTGTTAGTTTTGTATAAAAGTCAGGGAATATTCTTTAAGTTGGCCTAGAATTACTAAAAAATTAGAGAGTTGTGACCACCTTGGTTAACCCTGAGCTTAATGGCTTATTTATTATTCAAAGATTTATATATTCTCAATGAGCTTATGATTAATGACATTTCGGATGGAATACAGAAAAATTTCGAGAATTTCTTATGAAAATGTGTTTTACTTCTAATTGGTCTCAAATTCACTTCATTTATCAAATTAATTGAATATTCAATTGACTGTAATCTCAATGTAAGTGAATAATTGGTTTATTAGAAATTTTAATTGAAAGTTAATGGATAAGTTATAAATGTTCTAATTCTGTTGAACTCCCTGTAAATTCTTGGAATTTGTTGATTAATGTCTAGATTTTATACAAACCTTTTTAATGATGTTTTGCTGAAACAAAATCTATTGAAACCATTAAATTCAACGTTGAGTTTAATAATGTATTCTTTAAAGATTTTAAATAAACTTATTGTTTGACTAAAATTTCTTAAAAGATCATCTTTTAGATACAATAATCACCATAACGTGATTTATTATTATCTTGGTATTAATAACGCGCTGATTTAAAATTATAGTTTAAGACTTTAAAAGGCTTTAAAATTTAATAGTAGTTCTAAATCTGATATAAAGTCAATTTATTGATAGGTTTTGTCACAAATTTGGTTAAATAATGAGATACCCGATTGTCTATTTGATTGCCGTAATTGTCTCGATATTTGCTTTGGTTTTGGCCTCAATTATCATAATATTTTGTGAGTGAACATCAATTGACAGATCATTTTATTAACAGATGCTTTTCATCAGTCTCTCCAAATACACTGAACAGGGACTGTGCGGTCAGACACAACTACTACCGATCATTACATAATAGTCCTTTCCTATCAGTTTCTAAAAAAGTATTGAAATTGTTTTGAGTAACAAATAGTTTATAAACTGCTTATATACTCATAGGTCGTAGAATATGCTAAGAAAAGAGCAGAAGAGCTCAAGACTACTAACAGATTCGCACATAAGGCCGGCAGTGAATTTGGGGAAAACTTGTATAAAGTCACATATAGTGCCAACAAACCGGAATCGTTGGAATCGTTTGAGTGCGAGTCAGCTATTGAGCCTTGGTATAATGAGATCGATGACTATGACTTCGAGAGTGACAAATCCAAAAACGGAAAGGTAGTCGGACACTTCACACAAATGGTTTGGTATAAAACCAAATATATCGGTTGTGCAAAGTCTTACAGTACAGAGAGTAAAACATTGTATTTGGTCTGCAATTATGATCCTCACGGAAATGCTGAAGACGAGTATTCTGAGAATGTCCCTGATCTAAACTAACCAATCGTCGCTTTGCTATTTCTACTCGTTATTTTGATCAGTACCATTTTATTTTATTTATTACACATTTACTTCAATAAAGATATCAGAATCTATAATATGAGTTAAACTTAATAAAACACAATTATAGTCATGTTAATTAGACCCTATACAGGTTAAATACTGGTTATTTTGTGAGAATGACCATGTTGGTAAACATGAAATTGTAAAACAGTGATATATTTTTAATTTTAACTTAAGATTGAGTCAAATTCATGAGAAGTATAGGTAATAGTAAAGTATTCAATCAATTCGTCATTAAATCAAATGTGAATTTTGTCTCAAATCCCGGATTTTCATTAAGGATTCAGTCCTTAGAACTGGAATTAATTTAATCAACGCATTCGCGGAACCATTAGATACAGTGACAAAACAAATTCAACATTTACATTGATCATTCTGCATATTAAATTGCATGAGCACATGATGATAAAGGTCAGTGATGATCAAGGTACTTGCCATTTTCATAATACTTGAAGAATTTACTTTAAGTTATCTAGTAATCACGAATATCCAGATTTTTGTGGATATGAAATCGAATTTGTATAAAAGACGCAGGATGTGTTGTTGTTAGTTTTAAAGTTACCTTGATCACACCAAACTAATCTGTATTGCATGCTCAAATATGTTGTCTAACATAATTCCGCTGACATTTAAAGAATTTCTTAGTTTTGAAACTCGTGTTTAATACTAATTACACAAAACTCAAGATAAGATACTTTTGTAGGAATGATGTATGAAATGGAATGAAAGCCATTCCATAGGAATCGATAAGAGATCATAACAAGGGTTTAATCCCTCAAACATTCAATCCATGTAACAATTATTGTCATCGGATTAGTTTGTCTTTATAAAAGTGTGGACAGAATATGAAAAACCTCAGTCAACACAACGCTATTGATTGAGATTTTTACAATTTATTAGTCATCATGAAAATCACTCTGTTGCTTTTGGCTTTATCCTCTTGTGCACTTGGTAATCATTTAAAATTGTCTCATTTAAGTAGAGTCTAAGTATTGTTATTTTTATCTAGGTGAAAATTGTTCAGAGAAGAACTGCAAAGCACCAGAATGTGTATGTTTTAGTAACCGTCCACCTTATGGTCATCCCAAGGAAGACATTCCTCAGTTCATTATTATGACATTCGATGAGGCGGTCAGAGCTGATATGTCTGAGGTATATCAGGGACTCTCCAAATTCCATAACCCCAACGGCTGTCCTATTGAGGCGACATTTTTCGTGTCACACGTAGACACTAACTACAAGTTAGTCAGTGATCTTCACAGAAGAGGACATGAAATCGCAGCACATTCTATAACGTAAATAAATTGCAAGTTTATATTCATGTGATTCACAATTATTTTAAATAACAGTAAGAATGCTTTGTCTCGTCATTGGAAGGAACTGGACTTAGAGGGCTGGAGGAAAGAGTTTGGAGGGGTTAAGAGAATTATATCGAAATTGGCGGACATTCCCATCAAGGATATAGTGGGCGCCCGCGCACCACAACTCCAAACCGCTGGAAATATTACTTTTACGGTGAGATTCAATTGTTCTATAAATTAATTTAATAATTCTTGCATTTAAATGATAGGCCCTTAAAGAGGAAGGTTTCCATTACGACTGTTCTCAGCCCTCACGTCAGGGACAACTACATCCTTACTTTCCATACACTCTTGACTTTGGATTTAAATCTGACTGTCAAATCCAACCCTGTCTTCAGGAGGACCAGATATATCCTGGCTTCTGGAGTGTTCCGATGAACGACTGGTTCACAAAAGTCACCCCTTCTATTGATAGACCCTGTGCTTCAGTAGATGCCTGTATTTTCTATGATGAGAACGGCACATATGTTCAGAACCCGAGTGTCGACCAATTCGTTCAACTATTTGAGGATAACTTTAACAGATTCTATAAGTCAAACAGAGCGCCGTTCCCTCTCTTCCTGCGGGACGCATGGCTTTCCTACGACAAGAATAGACAGACAGCTCTCTTGAAGTTTATTGAGAATATGACTCATAAGAAAGACGTCTATTTTGTTTCCATATCAGAAGTGGTCGATTGGATGGGAAGGGGAGCCAATGCCACACAAATCCATGAATACAAGCAAACCAAATGTGTGAAGCAATTACCTGATAACAAGTGCGGAGAGAGTGACATACTTGTGCCGACTGGCAATTGTAAGTACCCCAAAGTGGAGGTTCTCAATGGACAGGAGAAGACAGTTGTCATCTGCAATGATGTGGAGTGTCCTAAACACTACCCCTGGTTGGGTGACTGACCAATTTCGCTTAAAAATACTTTTGAAATAAACTTATTTTAAATAATATTTAACTTGGTTATTTTTATTATTAGAGAGCTTCTATTAATGTTACCAATTTTTAAACATGGTGTAATTGAATAAAACCCTTAATCAAGGCTACTTTAAGAATAGACTTTCTCATTAAAAGTCCCCCATAATTTTTTACACATTTTATGAATTGATTCGAAATTTCCATTTAATATCAAGGTGAAATTTTGGGGTTAATTACTCCCCTAGATATTGGATTCTTTGGTTATTCCTAATAATTCAACTTTTTCTTTGATGTTGGAGTTATTTGTGGTTCCAGCTAGATACAAGTGTAATTTAAAAAATAAGGTATACAATTAAAGTTTTTATAATAGACAATTCAAATAAAGTATTGACATATTAATGTTCACTTAAGGACTATTTAACATGTGATTTGCTCAGAAATATATCTTAACTTCAAAATTGACGATAATTTGCCAGTTAAATGAAATTTTTACAATCGTAATATATTAAGAATCTTTTGTAATTAGTTTATTGCTTATAAATTTTAACCATTTATAAAAATATTGAATATGAAATTAATCATTATATTCTTAAAAATGCGTCCATTTAACTTCTAATATTTCAGACCATCATGTAGGTTAGAACATTTTAAAGGCGAATTACTCAAGGCAATCAATTCGACTTAAGAATTAATTTCATATTATTAAACTCAAATAAATCGAAAACAGCCAATTCGATATAAAACTATTTGCTGAAAATTAATCCGAGTAAAATTCTTCATGAAATTATTTAATATGTATCTTGGTGAAAAATGATTTTAACCAATGTGCCCCTTAATCTCAGCGCTAGTTGTAGTTATCGTTGAAAACAATAATTTGGTTTTACTTTTGTTGACGTCTACTGGTTAGTTCACGCGATCCCACCCTGTGGCGGCCCTTCATTGGAAAACGTAAAAGAAGCAAATTATTCCCCTTTTGCCTTACATTACATTAAACTATATGAGTGTTGAATTTTCTGCCTTACTTCTGATTAATATTTTAGCTGGATAGTTCATTATATTTACATCTCTCAGATGACGTCATGTTGATAAGAACTGTTCATGTTTAA
>JAQIWF010001853.1:0-10593 GCA_034694965.1 Ceratozetes gracilis
TAAGTGATTTTCTAAGTTTATATTTACTATTGTGCCCACAAGTGGCACAAACCCTACAATAGAGACCAGTTTCTTTTCGGGTCACCCGGTATATATTTATCCAATATACATTCTAACCCGTTTATAAGCACCTCGTAGGTACCGAAAAAATCGGTGATAATAAACGAAAGTGTTTATAACCGACAACTTTAGTATGTATTTTGTTTAATTGGGGATTTTCCACAGGGTGATAATAAGCCGAAGTGCTCTTAAGCGAGGTGATAATAAACGGGTTAGAATGTATTTATAAAATTTCACAAATCTTAAAAATGTTCCAGGTGGGTGTCAAGGGGGATATTTCAAAAAGTTTGGAAATTTGTAAGTTCCAACAATTGGATGGGAGAGGGGTATCAGTTTACACACTATATAGAAACTATACATTTGTTCGAAACTGGTATTAGAAAAATGGCACAAATTCTGTATCTATTTATTGCAATAAATGATTGATTCACTCAAATAAATGTTTTCCATTGTATGTGAATCTGTCGGAAGTCAATAAAAGGACAATGAATTGCAAATCAAATAACAGATAAAAATAAACAAATATTGTCCGCAAACTTATTAACAAATTCCTGATTCACTTTTAATGAGAGCACAGATTCTCCAAAACGAATATTTCAAATTTTTTTAGTAAGGTAAAGTAGCAATTTGGAAAGTTTGCCTAATTCTAAAGGTAGTAAAGTCATGTTTCTTTTTAAATCTGGAGGGGTTTAGGGTTATCCCCAACCCATTCATGTATTGGAGGCAAATATTTGTCAATATTATCGGTCAGTCAATAGTATATTCACTAAATTTATTAGACATTCAATGGTTTATAAAATTATAGAAAACAAAACAAATGGTTAAATAATATGACAAAAAGATAGGAAAAATGCCACAAAAAGCCAATTAGAGCCGAGAAATAAAAAGCAAACAAATATTTAGAGCACACCTTTAAGTGGATTTTTGGACCATTTCTTTCCGACTTTGACTGAAATGCAGACAAATGACAACGAAATGCATTGTAAGCAAAGTGTCTGATAGTGAAAGCGATTTCAAAACCTACTGATTTGGGGCTCACTTTTGGGGTCAACCATCTGCTCATAATTGGTATTAAGTTCTTCTGCCGGTGTCTCAGCCGAACCATTGGTGTCTCCGTTGTTCTCTTGTGGCAAAAACTCATGAAAAGGTCCCAAAACTTCATAGAATTCTGAAACGGATTCATTGAAAGACATGGTTTCGATGACCTGTCCATCAAAAGCAATATAATTAAAGTGAGAAAAGGAGACAAATGGGAACCTTCTTGAGTTCATCAATATATGAGTCCATAGCTGTTTGCTTATCCATATTCGCCAACTTCTTCCAGGCGTCCCATTTGTATCGGTTCACGATATCATAAAAAGCGGGTTTACGGGTAGTGTTGGGCCCATCCGTCGCCTGTTTGTAATAGGCGTAGAATTTTAGCTTCATTTCATCCGAGGGTTGGAATGGACCTGAAATGAGACACAGATTGTAATTGTCATCAATTTCTCCAATCAATTATAAAACAGTAATTTGACTCAAATGAGTGACAACTGAAGACTCTTCAGTGGACAGACATTTTGCTCATTCATAACAATATTTGCAATAAAAATGGCTTAAAATTTATGTCCATTTATTGCATAATTAAAGGGAAATTAAATAACATTCAAACCATTTTTGGGTAATTTTCGGATCACATTAACGGCTGCATTGAACTGATCCTCATTTGACATCTTCTTCTGATTCAATGCTTTGAGATAAGAGTCACTTATATTTCCATTAATTGTGGCTTTGATTTGATTATTTTGGATATGATTTGACTGATTGATGGCTTCCATGAGTTAAACAAATTGTAAATATTTATTGAGTTATCGTATATGAGATGCAAAGGACTGTCATTCAAGTGATTCACTCATTCAGTGATTCCCTCTCTCTATACAAATATTCATTGAATTAATGCAAACAATTGAATGAAATTCAATACAATTTCTGTTTTAACCGGAATTAAAAAATCAACGAATAGTTTACTAAATATTGTTTGAGTTGTCGGACACAATATGAGGTCATTTCAAAGAAGTTTAACCACTTATTCATTGCGAGAGTATAAGAGAAAAATAGTTCACTCGAACAGTATTTCCAGTTTTCACTTAAATTTAGCACAAATTGAATTCAATTTAATTTTAGTTCATTGAGTGCTAAACACTTTCATTGACTCATTTAAGGAAAATTTTGCGCTCAAAGTGACAACTTCTGCAAAAAACCTTAAATTATTCCCTTGTCTTGAAATTAGACAAAAATCGAGGAAATTCCCTAAAATTTATTTCAAATGATTTTAAGAAAATAATTAACAATCGATTCTTGCAATGAATTGCGACTATTTTGGTATAAAATGAATACAATTTATTTAATTATAGAAATTATATGAAATGCATTCAAATGTCAAATCTGTTTAATATTGTATTTGTATATAACTCCACATTATTACCAAATTGAGTGATAAATGTGCGGTTCTTCGACTAGAGAGGGGTTAGCACTCTATTCTGCACTCTGGCCAAAGTGGGTGATCCAAAGCTTTGTCGAAACAGTACTTTCATTATAAACAACATATTAGACGAATACGAGTAGAAGTGAACATCAAATTGAGTTCAAAGGGTTTACTAAAGTCGTACTCAAATCCAAATTATTTGAATACAAGAGTGAAACCAATGAACTCAATGACCGAATCGATAGAAACTATTTTCATCTCAATTGGAATCCTCTGAATGTCTTCGACGACGTGACGACACTTTTTCTCGCGAAGTACTTCTTCGATGTCTACGTTCTCTTCTGGAATGGCTGTCATACGTCCGTTCGCTTCCAATTTTATCTCGTTTTTCAACACTATTTTTCTACAATTAATGAATTTTAGTCTCAAAACGGACATAACATTTCAATTCTTACCTTTTCTGGGTCTGAGTCAGGGAGAGGTATACTTTTTAAGTCCAAAGGACTTTGATGTCTGCGCTCCTCTGAGTGTTTCCTTTCATGTGAGTCATCCCTTCTATTTCTTACATTTAGTTTGACTTCAGATTTGACGGAATGTCTAATTATTTCTGAATTTTTGGCATTTTCTGAATCTGAGATATAAGACGTGATATTATTCTCATTTTGCTCTTCTCTCTGATCGCAACTGTTTAGTGGAGAGGAGTCTCGTTTTGAATGCTTTGAATTTATTGGTGGCTCTTCTGTGAACATTCTCTTTCGAGTATAGGTCTGTCCATTGCTATGGTCTTTAGCGTCAGTGAAAGCACTTTCCGCATGAAATTTGTCCCGAATATCGAAATCGCGATTATTATTACGACCGAAGGCATGTCTAAAGAAATTTTATTATTTACGGCAAACCCTATTATTTGGACAAACCTTTCCATATGACTCCTCTCATAGCGATAACGATTGGAGTGGCGCTCATCTCTCGTATCTCTAATCCGTTAAAATATGAATAATTTGTGAAATATGTAAATATGAGGCAAACCTTTGTTTACTGGATATAAACTGCTTTAAAGTGACGAGTTTTGACTGAGCATTCCTCCAATGGGGAGGGGTTTCACTACCAGACCGATAGTGAGAAGGAGACGGAGTTCGATAGCGCTTCAAATTAAACAAATTTAATTAACAAAATAAAATATGACAGCACTTACTGTAGGACCCCTTCCTTTGACTTTACGTCTGGAGGAATACCTGCTCTGTCTATTGCCTCTTAAGTGGAAGTCTTCCTTTCCTTCGTTCTTCTCATCTAATCTCCAGTCACTTAAGAAGTTATTCTTTGGAATCTCAGGAACTTCTTCGGGTCTCACAGAACAGGCATTCAATTCTTCCAATTCTTTGTCCTTTTCTTCGTTACTGAAGTCTCCGCTGATATCAATTGATTAGAAATAATTATATCGTTTGACGAAAACAATTATTTTTCATACTTTTTGTTATCTTTTGATTTTTTGTGTTTCTTATGTTTCTTGTCTTTCTTCTTCTTCTTGGAGGCCTCCCTGTCCTCTTCATCGCTGCTTATCTCTCCATCAGATTTCTTCTTCTCTTTTTTGTGTTTTTTCTTCTTATCTAAAAAGTGCCAAAAATGTGAATTAAAGGAAATTTCAAAATATAAGTTAACCGACCCTTTGGTTTAATTTGAGGGATGAGTTCTCCGCAATTAGAAATGAGGACATCCACTAAAGGCCTGCCGTCTTCCTTTGTCGTCTGATTCTGTATTTCATTAATGAACTCTTGACCGGACAAGACATGACCGAACACCACATGAACTCTGGGTTTTGAGTTAATACATATAAAATTGAGTTAATTTCAGTTTATGTCAACTGGTCTTCAATTATCACAATTTAAATCCCAATCAAACATATCGTTAGAAATATAAATAAGTGAATAAAAGTCCAATCGATTGAAGGAATGTTTTATATGTAATGTAAATGTGGTTTAAATTGTGATTATTTAAAGAACAGTGGTTTGTGTGATATACCCGTCCAAATGAGGCGCTGGACTTAATGTTCTACAAAACAAAAACAAACCATTAGTTTAATAAATAATAAAAAGATATTTCTTCGGACATAAAAAATTGCGATCCGTTTGTATTCTTTCCTCTGTTAGCCATCGATAAGAGGAATGGCTTTTCGTGTTTTAAGACAAAATTCTCGTCTGAAATAAAACTTGTTTTGAGATCTGGTGTGAGAAGAGAGGACTCATACCATTGAAAGTACCGCCGAAAATGGATTCGCCTCCCCTTCCATTCCCTACGGAATTATTTGATTATCAAAACTATTGTTTAATTGAGTGACAAATGAATAAACGATGCGATCGATTGGCGATTAGTCTCACCCATAGAGAAGTCACCGCTTTGTATAATAAACCCTTTGACCACTCGATGGAAGACCACATTCTTGTAATGCAATGGCTTTCCCGTCGTCTTTCCCAAACCCTTTTCCCCTGCAATCAAATTAATATGAAATGGAGAGCACACCACAAATCAGTATTACCCGTGCAAAGGGACCGGAAGTTATCGCAAGTTTTTGGACAAATGTCATTAAAAAGTTCAAAGATTATTCTTCCAACTGTTGGTACAAATAAAAAGAGATCACATTTTTAATAAGAAAAGAGTTATTTGTCTGTTCCCACCGTTAGTGTCCCCAATGGTGATGTCGAAGAAGCACCGGTGCCTCAACTTATTGATGTCAGTCATCACTCAATTTAATACACTTTTTGTCAATTAATTTAAAGATCAATTATTTAATATTTTTGCCCATTTGACAAAATTGACAAAAAAATCGTTTTGAAAGCAAACGATGTGTTTATTTGTAATCCAAAAGTAATGTCTGTTCTGAAGAGTGACGTACTTTCAGAATAACTTTTAAATTAAAACTGATCTAAACTGATCTGGTTTAAATATGGTTCTAATATAGTTTTTCTAACAAGAGAGTGATTTAATGTACTAGTTTAATTTCCCTCTTCCCTTATGTTTTGATTTAAAACTTAAACCACTTTTAGTAATAATTTTATAGCCCTTTGATATCCAGTAAAATGTTTTTATGGACTTTATTTCAACTTTAAAATATCAAAAGAGTCTAATATTTTGTTCGTTGAGATTAACTCAAACAACAATTTATAAGATATTTTGAAAATTATTGGAACTTTTATTGATTTTTAATTAAAAAAGGATTAAATGGATTACAATTCAAATGTGAAGACATTCCTCGACTCATTAAAAACTAAGTAATTTGTGATCAAAAATAACTAAAATATAGGCATAAGATATGCGACACAATTGACGGAAAAATATATAAGTGATAGAAAGGGCTTAAGAGGTAAGTCTAATGAATTTGGTGCCGACAATAGTGAGGAATCCCTCGTCCTGTAGATTTTTAAGGGCGTCGTCGAACATATCTCTGTTAACCATAACTGTCGTCGAGTTCTTGAATTCATTGAAAATATTTTGATAACTGAACTGAATTTGAGACTCAGATTCAGTACTCTTTTCCGTTCGCATCGTTTCTAAGAGTTGTTTGAGTCCTGAAGACAATTCATTTCTTCGCTTACGATTCGTAGCACTCATTCCTGTGGTCAGAATAGAAATGTCTATTTTGCCGGACAAGGGATCAGTGGCCGACTGTTTGATTGCCTCGCGATGTAGTCTTCGAGCCTCCTCTACATCGTCGACGTCGACCACATTTTTGAATCTCATCTTCGCGTGCGCTTCAGACAAACGAATCAATGATTCCAATTGTCGCGGATATGCGCTGATCTGACCCTTCCCTGAACCCACTTTTCTCATTTCAACGTAAGCGTGTTTAAGAACCTGAGCCGCCTCTTCAGACAACACTGGCTGGAAGTGCATCCGAGCGTAACCGATGTAATCCTTCAGAAGACTTAAGTCTAAGAACTCTAAGTTCTCGTCATCACGTGATCGGTGATAGAGTGACACCAGATGTCTGGCCAGACGACGGTCGTACTGCTCGTCCTGAGGGTCCAGTAATAGGAATATCAAATCAAATCTGAAATACAATACATTAAACAAAGCCCTCATATATTGGGGACAAACCTCGACATCAGAGTCGGCGGTAATTCAATGTTTTCAGTAATTGTCTTATTTTTATTCCATTGGGATTCGACCGGATTGGCCGCCGCCAGGATAGAAGTCCGAGCATTCAGTTGACAAACAATACCTGCCTTTGCGATGGAAAGGGTCTGCTGTTCCATGACTTCATGGAGGACAGAACGGGTGGAATCACTCATTTTGTCGAATTCGTCGATACAACAAATACCGCCATCACTCAGAACAAGAGCTCCGGTTTGCAAAACCATTTGTTTAGTGTCCGGGTCTTTGGTGACATAAGCGGTTAGACCGACAGCACTGGACCCTTTGCCACTTGTGTACTGTCCTCTGGGGGCCAAATTATATACGTATTGAAGAAGCTGTGATTTACTGGTTCCGGGATCACCACAAAGCAATATATTGATCTCTGATCGAAAACTGCGGAGTTTTCCGGTGGGGTTGTTGTTGGAGAGGTCGTACTCCTTACGAGTTCCACCGAATAACTGCAATAAAATACCTTTTTTGATGTCTTCGTGTTCGTAAATACTGGGCGCCAAAGCGAAGGACAGCCGTTCGTAAATGTCGGGCATATTTGACAATTGAATCAATTTATCGATCCGTTCCTTCGAGAGCTTGAGTTCATATCCGTCGTCGTGAAGACGTTTGTTCTCATGCTTTCGGTAATGAACGACATCGATGTGTGTCCTGTAGACAGACTTAACGCTTCTTTTGTTGGGATTTAGGCGAATAGGAGTGGCTCTATAGATGCCGGTGATAGTGACCCTTTCCCCCGGTCGCACTCTATCCACCAGATCAGCACAGGCATATAAAAGAACAGTGTAAGGGGTCTGACCGGCGGGCATATCATCGGGTGATTCTTGGAGTTTGATCTGTTGTTTGTCTGTGAATTGGGAGCGATTGTGGACCAAACGGAACGAGAAGTTTGTATTACACTGTCGGCAGACGTGGGGCTCAGCAATAGACCCCCGATCGACCTCAACAGATGTGCCGAAGTTGCAAACCGTGCACTCAAAGTATGCGACACACATTTCGGCGATGATATTAGAGCAGCGAATAACCATTCCTGAGATCGTCACCAATTGGTTTATATCTTCCGGATTAAGATTTCGCAAATTTGAAGTCTTCACCACATTGTATGGTCGGACATATATTCTGTCCATTTCTGCAATGCCTTCGGGATAGAGTTCTGCAAATATTTCATTGGCCGACATATCGAAAGTTGGAATCACTTCTTGAGGATATGAAACCAATTGTCTATAAAGAGTGCCATCAAATCGCTGAATATGCAGACAATTGATATTAAGAAAGGGTTCGCCGATTATAACCATTTCATGAAGTTTTCGAATATAATAAGGCCTTTGAGTTGCAGTCTGTGAGTCCGTATCCATCGGAATGTCGGCCTCCATCTCATCCGAATCCAAGTCTTTTAAATCAAATGTCGAGTATTTCAAGAATTGTTTAAACTTTTCTCTGCACTGATTGATAGCGACATCAGTTCCCCAAATAACCAGTTGAGGCACAGAATTCGACTGCGACTCACTGGTGGCCACAGGAAGGCTTTCCTCTGGTTGTGCTTCAGTTTCTCCGACATTAATTTGACGGACAAGTCTTGAATCGCTATTTATATCAAACCTTTTTTTGGTCGCATTTCTGGCACCACTTCTAACGGAACTGACCGACGAGTGACCGAATTCGGTGGACCCGTAATGAAGAGGAGAACTAAGATTTATTGGATCGCTTAACAGACCTACACTTCCTCGGATAGACACCTCACTCCTCTGTGACTGAGGCTGTGATCCGTTGACATCAGCGATGGACTGTCCATCACTTCCATCTCGTATTGGCTCTGAATTTTGAGACGAATTCTTATTCGAACGCAAAGATCTTCCGCTTCTCTCAGACAACTGATTGCCTTCAGAGGGAAGTTGTCTCTGACGTGAAGATCGAGAGGATTGGGAGGGAGGGCTCGACTCCCGCTTCTTTGGTGTGGACTTCGTTTGAGAACGCGTTGAACGACTCGATCGTTGACTCAAATCACTTCTTGAAGACATCTTTGAATTTAAATGATTTAAACAAAATTAAGTTTAAATCACAAAATGATTTAATAGTTTAAAGGGATTTGAGATAAAAGTTATTGTCTTTAAAGAGCGCTTAAAAGGCTTTCACATAAATTGGCGCCAAATGTGGACTAAAGTGCAATACTTTATAGAGTGTTGACTATTGTATTGACTCACAATTTCTCTCAATTTTTCATTATTTCTCAATTTTACTCACATCTAATCAAAATTTATCAATAATTAAGAATGACTTTACATAAAACCTAAACCAAATTTATTATCTTTCACTTTGGAGATACAATAATAAGACAATTATAATCATCTCTTAGACTGAAAACCACAAAGGGTTTGCTTTTAAAGATAGGTGACGTCATTTATTGTTATATAAGATTAGGTCATTTAAAGTTAATACCAGATGTTGTGCTTTCAATCTATTGAGAGTTGAATTGAATGAATAGATTTGAAACGAAATGTTGAAATCATTTCACAAAACTTATTGCTTTCACCGAAAGCTCCGATCAATTGCTTTGATTTCCGGTAAAAGAAATTTTTCAAATGATATCAAAAGCGACGAAAATGTGAAACAAATGCCAGAAAACCGAACGA
The DNA here is from genome assembly GCA_034694965.1 of Ceratozetes gracilis. Classification (NCBI taxonomy): domain Eukaryota; kingdom Metazoa; phylum Arthropoda; class Arachnida; order Sarcoptiformes; family Ceratozetidae; genus Ceratozetes; species Ceratozetes gracilis. The sequence goes on from JAQIWF010001853.1 coordinate 9,292, forward strand.
TTGACTCAACCTTTGAATCGATAAGAAATGTGTTGAGCGGTAAGAGTTTGACACAACTCTTAAGGGATGCCTCCAATGAGACACAATCTATTGAATCCCAAACTAAAGACATAACTGGATATGAATTGAATGAAGCGATTGTCAGAAGAGACCAAATGAGACACTCTTTACGCCCAAAGACTGCACCCGAAGATACAACAGTTATCTTATTTCCTGGTCAGGGAAGTCAGTTCGTAGGGATGGGCTATAATGTTATCGATTCACCAAATGTTAAGCAAATGTTTACAATCGCTAAACAGATATTAGGATACGATTTATTAGACCTGTGTCTTAACGGCCCGATTGAGACCCTGAATATGACTCAATACAGTCAGCCCTCTATATTTGTCACATCTTTGGCAGCAGTGGAACACTTAAGAGAGACCCGAAAGGGAGACGTGGAGTCATGTGTGGCCACCGCTGGCTTCAGTGTTGGCGAATTAGCGGCACTGGTATTTGCCGGCGCCATGTCTTTCGAGGATGGGCTCCGTTTAGTAAAAATAAGAGCCGAAGCCATGCAATATGCGTCAGAACTGGTCCCGTCGGCAATGATTACAGTGATGTTCAACGCAGACGCGCGCATCAAATTTGGCTGCAATGCTGCGAAGGAGTGGTGTATTCGTAAAGGCATTGAGTCAGAACTGGCCGTTTGCTCCGTTGCTAACTACCTGTTCCCTCACTGCAAAGTGATTGCAGGACATGAAGAGGCCATTAGTTTCTTACAAATGAATGCTAAAGACTTTGGTATTAAAAGAACAAAAAGACTTCCCGTTTCGGGTGCTTTCCATACAAGTCTTATGTCACCGGCGCGTGAAGTGGTCAGACAGGCTCTTAATCAAATCAAGTTAGAGGTGCCTCTAATACCCGTCCACTCCAATGTCGACGCAAAGATCTATAGAGACGTGGATTCAATCCGTAAAAAGTTATCGAAACAAATCATTTCTCCCGTCTTTTGGGAACAAATACTTCATATTATATATGAGAGACCGAAAGATACGAAATGTCCAAAAACCTACGAATGTGGTCCTGGTACTTCACTATTGGCTACATTGAACATGGTTCACGGCGTGGCTCGACGTAATGCACACCACATACCCGTCTAATACCACTTATTATTCAATCAATTCAAACCTCAGAATAGTTTAATAGAAATTTTTAATCAATTAACGAATAAATTGTGTTAAGCTATCCTGTGCTAAGCTTTGATTGAAACCATTTGAGTATTAACTCACAGATTCTTTACCAACATTTAGGCAGAAGGCG
>JAQIWF010001854.1:0-10587 GCA_034694965.1 Ceratozetes gracilis
TTTCAAAAGTATTTATGAGACGGAAATTAAAAATAAATATAAATTTCAAACAAAATTATTGTCCGTTTTGGGCGTCGAAGTAATCCATTGAAGTGCTTTCAGAGCCCGTCTGGTCATCACTATTGAGCTGTTCATTTGATCCAAAGCTGAGCCAATCCTCCACTTTCTTAGTTAATTCGTTAAGCATTTGGTGTCTCTGTTTACGAATGTCTTCCAGAAGTTGTTTCTCCTGTTCTTCGAGTCTCTGTAATCGCATTAAATCGAAACGTGAGGGCAGGTCCACAAAAGAGGTGTTGGTTGAGGTGTCCACATATCCCGGTTCTATAAATGACGTATTGGTTGATGTGTCCACCAGATCAGTCTCCCAGGTATTGGTTTGGGTACTCAACTCATTAGGTCTCTCCACTACAGTAGTCTCTGATGTGTCCCACATATCAGATTCCTCCACAACTGTATTGGTTGTGGTCTTCCACTTATCTGCTTCTTCTGCTGACGCTTTGGGGGTCGTATCCCATTCACCCTCTTCTTCTGCAGTGGTATTAGTGCCCCATTGGTCTCCATCTTTGGTAGATGTCTTCGGTAATTCTTTTCCCTTCTTCGGGGGTTTTTGTTTCTTAGAGTTTTTCTTTGGGGTCTTCTGTTGATCCACTTCTTTTGCATCAGTTTTGGTGTTCCATTCATTTTTATCTTCAGTACCAGTTTTGGTTGTAGTGTCCCATTGATCTGCAGTGGCATTACTGCCCCATTGCTCTCCATCTTCGGTAGAGTTCTTCGGTAATCCTTTTCCCTTCTTCGGGGGTTTTTGTTTCTCAGAGATTTTCTTTGTAGTCTTCGGTTCATCCACTTCTTTGTCAGCGGTTTTAGTGTCCCATTGATCCGCTTCTTCTGTTGAGGCTTTGGGGGTCGTATCCCATTGATCTTCCTCTTCTGCAGTGGTATTAGTGCCCCATTGGTCACCATCTTTGGTAGATTTCTTCGGCAATTCTTTTCCCTTCTTCGGGGGCTTTTGTTTCTCAGAGTTTTTCTTTGTGGTCGTCTGTTGATCCACTTCTTTTGCAACTTTGGTATCCCATTGATCAACATCTTTGGTAGCCGTTCCCTTTGTGGTATCCCATTGATCTGCTTCTTCTGCAGCGGTATTAGTGTCCCATATATTCTCTTCCTCTGGAGTGATATTAGTGTCCCATAGATTCTCGTCTTCTGCAGTGGTATTAGTGCCCCATTGGTCCCCATCTTCGACAGAGGTCTTCGGCAATTCTTTTCCCTTCTTTGAGGGCTTTTGTTTTTCAGAGCTTTTCTTTGGGGTCTTCTTTTGATCCACTTCTTTGACAGTGGTATTAGATTCCCATTGATTCTCTTCTTCTGGAGCAGTATTAGTGTTCCACTGATTCTCCTCTTCTGCAGCGTTTTTAGTCTCCCATTGATTCTCCTCATCTGCACCGGTATTACTCTTCCATTGATTCTCTTCCTCTGGAGTGGTATTAGTGTCCCATTGGTTCTCCTCTTCTGCAGCGGTATTAGTGTCCCATTGGTTCTCCTCTTCTGCAGCGGTATTAGTGTCCCATTGATCTGTTTCTGCAGTGGTATTAGTGCCCCATTGCTCTCCATATTCGGTAGACGTCTTCGGCAATTGTTTTCCCTTCTTCGGGGACTTTTGTTTCTCAGAGCTTTTCTTTGGGGTCTTCTTTTGATCCACTTCTTTGACAGTGGTATTAGTGTCCCACTGATTCTCCTCTTCTGTAGCGGTATTAGTGTCCCATTGATCTACTTCTTCTGCAGTTGTATTTGTGCCCCATTGGTCGCCATCTTCGGTAGAGGTCTTCGACAATTGCTTATCACTCTTCGGAGGCTTTTGATTCTCAGAGCTTTTCTTTGTGGTCTTCTGCTGATCCACTTCTTTTAAGGCAGTTTTAACGCCCCATTGATCTCCATCTTCGGTAGTGGTTTTCGTTGTGGTGTCCCATTGATTCTCTTCTTCTGCAGCGGTATTATTGTTCCATTCATTTGCTTCAATAGTCACCACTTTCTTCTTAATGGGTTCACTGAATGAGGTTTCGGTCCCTTTATTACTGGTTTTGCGGTCGAAGACAAATGAGGTATTCGTTGCAATACTTTTCATGTCAACAGCTTTAGTGACAATAGTCTGGGAATTCTGGGAATCGAATGAAGAATTCTTAGAATCATCTGAAGTACTCTTCGAGTTATCAGAAGACAGTCCTTTGTGATCAACCCCTTGACGTCTTTGGTTTGCTCTCAATTCTGAGATAATTTCCATCAATTCCCGAATCTTTTTAGTCTTCGGGTCTTCATTGATGTGAACAAAGTTAACGACCCGTCGGGCGGTCGCCGCGTATCTGATTGTACTCAACGTCTCTTCCAAATGACATTTAGCGGGACTTATGGTCGCAATCATTGAGGTCTGAGAGTTGCCGCCCAGACTCTCCTTCAATAGCCAAGTGAGAGGTGAGTCTCTGTAGGGAATGTGCGCTGATTTCACCGGATTATGACTGTAATCCGCTAACTTTGATATCACTTTTCCCAAATTCAACAGCGATTTGTTGATAAGCGACCCCTCTTTCAAGCGATCACCACTTGTGCCGCTATGACCCACCCGTTCACTGCCGGCCAAATCAATCAAATTGATTCGTGAACCACAGGAACAGCTCATATCCACACCCATATCATCGGAATTGTTCTTTAATTGCGACAAAATAATGGTAAATATCGAATGGGAACGACTACTGTCGGTATTGGCTGCTGTCGAAGCTGTGGCTCGACGTCTGTTACCATTTCTTAAGAGACGCATAACATCTTCGTACTTCTCAACAGTATGTTGGGTCAGGTGCTCGACATAAGGGCCAGTGTGAGGGTGTTCTCTAATACGTAATATCTTCTTATTATAGTCCTTGTCGTCGGACAACAAGTCATAAATCTTTTCGTTATATATCTCATAATAACTGACTTCGACTGCGAACAGCACTTCTGTGAGACTCGATATTCTTTTGTACAACTCGTGAACGAATCGCGGAATAACCCCCGGATTGGTGTCAGTGCCCATCATTGTAAAGCTTTTACCGCTACCGGTCTGTCCGTAAGCAAAAAGACAAACATTATATCCCTCGAGTGCTCTCTCTAGCAATGGTTCTCCCATTTTCTTGAATACGCTGTCCTGATCTGAGAACTCGAAGAGATCCCTATCCGATGAGTTAAGACACACATCAAACCCGTATTCCATTCGATTATAGTTATCATTATCTGTATTAATGATGCGAACAGTGTTTCCACTCATTTCGATAACTGAAATGTTATTCTTGGAGTCAATTTCTGACTGAAGGAAAGGTCGCAAACGGACGGCCACATTGAGAGCAAACCCATTGCCCACATTTGGCATTAAGTCGACCTCATCCTCGCCTCGATTTATAGCAATCATCTCTTCATTCAAATCAGGATATCTTTGATCAGCAAAACCACTCAATAGGTTCTCATTACAGTCGAGACCGACGGCAACGTTCACATTGACGGAGAGTCGGCTCTGGTCTACAGTCCGATCACACGATGTCTGTATTGGAAATGACAAAGTATTTCGATGGACGGAACCATTATTTCCAATATTTTGTGAGATCACTGCTGAAGATCTAAAGAGAGATTAATTACATTTTGAATCAAATGATAATTGAAAACCTCTTGAGAACAGTTCCGTTTGGAGTCATTATCTCAGTCTTAATCACTGGTTTTCTGTCAGCAGAAGATTTGGGATCCACTCGAGTCGAGTTTGAGGCGGGGGTTAAGTCTTTGGTTGCACTACTTCTTGGTTTAGGGATCTGTTCAATAGTAGGACTTTGTCTCGTAGTTGGGGTTCGTTTGGAATCACCGCCGAAGTCAACGATTGTAAATATGGGCGAAGTTTGTCGCGTCGCAGGACTGGTGGCCACCACTCGGTTATGACTAGAAAAACGTTGACATTCGGTAGGACTGGGCTCTATCACTGGACGGATCAGTTTTCTATCTCCTGATGTGGATCTGGTTCTGACGACAGGCTTTGCATCAGTTCTGTCATGTTTTCGGGTGCACTGCAATGGATCAGCGAATCGCAGGTTCTTTTCAGGAGATCTCTCGCGACGTTTGGTGACCGTTGACACCACTGGACGGCCACTGACTGGACGACCAGTGATTGGATTGTAAACACTGGACGGGGTTTGACGGATATACCGAACACCTGACGGCAATTCGGCTCCACTTTTAGGTGATATCCCCGAAGGACTGGCAGTTGTGTCTGTCGTTGAATGACTGGCAAAAGGAGACAAATGTTGAAGACTTGTGGTCTTTGTTTGACCACTCGTTTTGGATCCACTCGTTGTGCTTTGAATCCGATTTTTCCACATTTTATTCAAACATTAATTGACAGCAAAAGAGACTAAAAATACGACAAAATATTGATTAAAATCAAAATTGATTTGAAATGAAGAGAAAACGTGAAAATAATGACTCATTCAGTGATTGAAACGACAATCAGTTAATCAATAAATACTTGCAATTAGTTATCAAACAGTGATTTGAAGTACACTTTAAGACATTTAAAACATGAGATTTGCAGTGAATTTAATTAAAACACAATTAAAACCTTAATTAAAAGTAATGCCAATTAAAAGCACGTGTTTTTAGCACTGAGGCCAACAAATGACACGACTTTTGTCTTAAATCACATCAAAGTTCAAAATATTGTGTTTTTTAGTCACAGTTTTAACGCAAAAGTATTTGAAAAACAGTTTAAAAACTTATGACAACCAATTCAGGGCTTTATTTATAGACTAACCCATCAGAAGATTTGGTCCCTTTAAAGCTCTTGTTTGCATGTATTTCATGCTTACATTGTGTACACAAAAGATTACAAAACATAAATACAATTACATTACTTATAACATGAATGAGGTGTCAAAGCTTTGATTGGTCTCGTCTGTAACCTTACGTCAGTTAACAATCGCATACACCGGACAGTCTCATCACAACCGACGTAATACAAATATACAGTATGTATTGTTTATGGTTAATCATATATGTTGGTTGTTTTCACTGCATAGAATGCATATACAATAAAACAATGTGTGAAGAGAACTATTATGGTAACACAAATTTTATTAGTGACATTTTTCTACTAGTAATTCAAAAGTCATTTATCGTATAATATTTCCTTTATGTTTGCTTTACTAACAATATCTTTACTATTAATGAAGTTTTATTTTATTAAGTAAACTATTATAGGTCTAACTGTAGTAATTAATATCATTAAGCAAAACATACAGTATATTAGAGACCGCACACAAAGACTATTACAAAACTATTTGAGAGTTTTGCTGTCATTTTTTAAATTAATATGTTATTAATTATAGTTGATTATTATTTCCTGGATTAATTTTGAATTTTTCCAAAACTAATAGATAATTCCAATTCTTTATCCTAATAAAAATATTTGATATAATCGAGTTATATATTAACCATTTGATGAAAATTACTTTTCTATGAAATATATATCAAATTAAAAACAACTAAAAGTTAAATAATTTAAAAAATTATTTTAGATTTGAGATTATATTTATTTTCAGAAAACTTATTAAACAATTAATAAGTTTCGAATATTTGTATTTATAGAACAGGGTTATGGTTATCTAAAAACTTCCCCTAGGCCAAAAGTTTTCGGGCTAAACAATCCGTAAGTATAACTTGGGATTATAAGCTTAAAATCTATTGCAAGAATATTTTTATACAAATAGATTTTAAAATAGGATTTTTAACTAATTAAGGCCATTGTTTTGAATTCTAATTGAAATATGATCTAGATAGTTAACTTATCTTAATGAAATCAAATGGAATAATTGTTGAAATATTTGGGAATATTTCGAAATATGTAAAAGTGTTAGGTCATCATTTGATACCATCTTGAAACAAATTAAATTTAGCTCTATTTAAACATCAATAAATCTTATCGTAACAACTTAACTAATGTGACTTAGAAATTATGACAAGGTCAATTAATCAATTAATATTTTGAAGTCTAGATCGACAATCGGTAAAGTTTTAATTATTTCATTATCTAGATTAATTTTCTTAATTGTGGTAATATTGTATGTGCAGAAATTATAAGTTTGCTCATTTGAGAAATGTATGATTTTATAAGAAGCACTTTATTTACTTTAATCATCTGATAATCGCCTTCAAGAATAAGACATTCTTCAAAACCTAACCACATGTCAGGGATGGCCAGAGGAAGACCAATAAAAATATCTTATTTAATGTGATATAATAATATCAAAGTTGACCAGGCTTAATAATCAAGATACATGAAATTGAAAGTGCTTATTTGGTACTTTGGATATTGATGTTCTTGGTAACTTATCTCTCATATGTTAGAATGAGTGGTCGTCTCTGATCTCTAATGCTCTTAAATTTTAAAACATAACAAAACAAGAGTTGTTTTTTGAGGGGAGCGGTAAATATTAGGTCAATAGTAGACTGGACTCTACCATCAAATAGATGTTGACATTGGATATAAGGGCCCGATATTGAGGTCACTCTCCATTTCATACATTTTCTATAATACTGACAATAAGTTTGTGTGAAATGGAAAATATTTATTCAATAAATGAATTGAGAGAAAAGTTTGCTAACATCTGTGAAAAAAGATCTGAGCTTTTCGATGACCAGGACATCAATAGAGTGCTCACCAATGACTTCACTATTCATAGGTTTGTCTCATTTAGTTTCTATCACTATTTATTTACTGAAGCTTTGATTGCAAGGTATTTATTGCATCACTCGATGGATGCATCAAAAGCCTATGAAATGCTGATCGAGTCTATGAAATGGAGAAAAGATTTTGGTGTTAATTATTTAACGGATAACTACTTTCCAAATCTATTCTACACGTGTGGAGTAGTGTTTCCCTACTGTCCCGATAAGGAGGGCTTAAAAACACTATTCCTAAGGATAAAAATGATCAAAAAAGTCACTGAACTGAAAAATCACTACAAAAAGTAAGTCTCCATTCAGTGATCATTTGATAACATAATTAAATGTCTAATTAATAGTCAACTATAGACTAAATAATAGTAATTGACCATGAACCTTAAATAAACTCAGTTTAAATGTGTTCGATGCTTAAGAAAACATAATTATCTTAATAACAGTTTTTAAAGCTTTTAAAATGACTTCGAAATGATTAAGATTTCACTCAATTTGATACCAAAACTCAGTTAATGACAGACTTAATGCAAATAACATATAATTAATTAAATTTATAAATCACTTAAAATAGATATTTCGGTAACAAATTGATCAAAACTTAAGTTGGTCAATTATGATTCTAAAATTGAATCTGCTCGATTAATTATCATCATAAATATTGCTTTTTACTTTTAAATCTAATCTAGTTAGTAATTGAGAAATAGCAAGGTAAATGTTATATAACTTATGTAACTTTGCTTGTTTTAGAATATAAACTTGTGAGCTAGATGGTTGAGATTAAATTCATGGTTGATTCACATGTATGTATGTCAGACTAAAAACTGTTTCGGGTGAAACAGAAAGTTTAGGTTAATAGGAATGAAATTGTTTGCCAGACATCCAGGAAATGGCGATAAAGTCTTCTTTTTTAGGGACTGTTATCGACATTCAATTCTGAAGCGTTTAAAGTAGATTTAGGCCACTATTCAGGTCTATTGGGCACAGAATACAAGTTCATAGCATCGAATCTTATGTCTTACTTTTGTCGTATTTCTTATTTCAATAGTTATTTAAGACATTGATATCATTGTAGCAGAAGTTTGTTTGAGTGAAACGCTTTTATCAATGCATGAAAATTATCTCTTCATTTAAGGGAAGACATATTATTCCGACATAAATGTGAAAACAGATTCTCATAAAAGAAAATTATTCCCATTTTTTCGCAAACTATTAATGACTGTGCGATCGATAATACTCTGTAATTAGAAGCAAAAAATATCTTAAGATCTCATCGGAAGAGTATTTAACGAATGATTTTGTTGTAAAACCATTTTTCGAGTTAATGGAGAAAATGATGGAAATATGAATTCATTGAAAATTCTATTTTAGAAAAATTTAAAATTAATTATCAATTGAATAATAAATCTTTTATTATCTGACATTTGATACTAATTTTAGATTTTTGGTCCACAATATCAATAAAATCGATTTGGAGGCCAACGGTAAGGGATGGGTTCTGGTAGTGGACGCATCGGGTGCGGGCATATCTAACTGTGACTTAGACTTGCTCATTTTCTTGATTACAACCTTGAATAATAACTTTCCGGCTGCGATACAATACATTTTGCTTCATTCTGTGCCCTTTGCTCTGATGGGTGTCTGGAAGATCGCCAAGACTTTCATACCGTCTGAAAGGATGGATATGATTCGGTTCAGCACAAGTCGTGATATCACTCAATACATTCCTGAAGAATCTCTGCCAGATTTTCTGAACGGAAGGGCAAAATTAGAGTATAGAACAGCACCGGTTGACTCACCTGATGCTCTCGAGTTTGGCACGAAGACAGTGGGCCTCCCCTTAGATAGACTGCTAAAGATTATCGACTCCTACGAGAAATTCATTAAAATGAATGAAAATTGAATAAAATTATAAATTATTAAATCATTTCAAATCGATTTATTTCAATAATATTTGAATAGTATTTTTTGTTCCTGCTTACAATACAAGCATTAATCTCCAGTTAAAAATAGCCTAGATGAATATAGTTAAAAATCACTTGGTAAGACCTACTTCTAATTTTTGATTGATTTGTAAATCAAAAGACAAAAAAAGTGGAATAAAAACGCATTTATTCACAAAATATTGAAATTCTTCCTATTTTTGAAATATTGATTCAAAAGCCAAACAAAAAATTTAGTTAAAAACTGAACGGATTGTCAATGACTTGATTCTTACTCTAAAAACTGTTTAAGAAATCAATTAATCAAATGTCAGAAACAGTTAATCATTTCAAGAGTTGACCGAAAAGTAAATTATTAATAAATAAAAACAAAATGCTTTCAATATAATCAGCTTTCGTTTCGTCAGATATCAGTTTTATTACAATTATTTTAATTAACAGAAATATCATTTTAATTAAGATCTTTTCAAATACTTCTTAGATATACGTATTTACTTATATGACAGGTAATACCTGTCAGGTATAGCCAAGAATGTGGGGGTTTAAACTTATGAGAGTTTTGAATACCAAGCTTAAAATATGTAACAATTTATAAACCATTTAACAGGATTAGTTTCTTCTGAATTCTTCCCTAAAGTCTTCTATATCTGGGTGAATTCCCCTTTTAAAAGTGGAGTTAAAGAAATTCATTTATTTAATTACTGTCATTACTAATAGATAAGTGCCGACAGTCTTATCATCTTTTTGTAAAATTTTCAGCATTTTATCGAATAACTGATCAATCATTAGAGGTGAGCAAGGTTGTGCAAGTCATTTACATTTTCACCATGGGAGTAAATTTATTTTCCCATTTATTTTGAGTATTTGCATCTTGAATATAAATATTTTGAGGCAATTGTATCAATAAATTTGAGTTAATTAAATGTATTTTTATTTTTTTTATTGTGTTTTGAGCGCCGATTACATGAAATATAATATAATTCACATTTTTTGCTAATTTTATTTATTTCGGGCAAAAATTTCTGATTAAATATAGAATTTCTTATTCGAGTAGAAAATTATTTAATTTAAATGCAAATCATTTGAAGATAAATAAATAAATTATATTTTGGATAATTGTTTCGCTATTTTTTGCCATTTGAATTAGCCATGTCAATTGGTTGCGAAATAGGTATAAGTGATCTTGATTACAATTGAAACTAGTTTTGGAAGATTTTCAAAATTGAAATCAATTTATTTCAAAAGAAGAGCAAATGTTTTGTGAAATAAAAAAATTATTAATTCTTAATTCAATTATATTTTATATAATTTGCAATAATTTGATCGAAAATCCTATTTATTTGACACAAATAAGAGTAGAAATACTTTCGGGAATAAAAAAGATTAGGAAAAGCGTCGATTAAAAAGTGATATTATTTTGAATCATTTTTGGAGTAATATTTCATAATTTGAATAATTTCTCATCACTTCAATGGTTTTATTGTGAAAATATTGCCTCAAGTTAGCCAAAAGTATCAAAAAGTGCTGAAAAGGTTTGTTGACTTTGAAACTATCAATCAATGAAAAACGAATTGAACTTAATTTCTTTTAAATTATCCACGAATAAAGTGAAACTCAGTTTTCTTTGTCAATTAGGAGGTTATAAAACCGAATAAATGGTATAATAGAGTAAAGAAATCATTGATTTTTACTCATTTGTAAAGTATTTCTTCAAATATTCGATATTTTCAGCAGTTATTTATTAAAATAGTTTTTATAGCATTTTGTGTGTTTTGAATACCAATGAAAATCATTAACAAAGATATTTCAAATATTAATGTCTGACTACACCCAAGGGGTAAATAACAAGATCTTTAAAATTCAATATTCTTTTAATAGACAAGAATCTAATGAAGCCTAATGTTTAACA
>JAQIWF010001855.1:0-10580 GCA_034694965.1 Ceratozetes gracilis
ATATAAAAAAGTTTTGTTTTGTTTTTATTTTACTGTTTGAGTTATTTGCCCCTATTTTAGTGCTGATATTTGTCCAAGATATGAAAATTTATGGATTTTATATGACTCGAATATTTGAGAACTACTTTAATGGGAAGAAACCCTTTCTTTAAAATTTATCGTTTTATTTATTCGGGGAGTTTTTGGAGAATTTTAAATTAGATTTTGCCCTAAACTTTCTTAAAATTGCAAAATCAACTATTCTCTTGGCTATCAGTTTTCTTATTTATTCTTGTGCTACACTTCCTTCGCATAAAATATTCAAATGTTGTATTATCTAGTTTATCTTTTTCCTCATATAATGGGGAATATTCTGATAGCTTTTGAAAAATTTGATTAAAGAAAACTAAAAAATAATTAGTATTTGCTTTAAGTCTAAATCTGATTTTAAGCGAAACAATTCATAAAACAAACATTTTGTGCATTTAATCCCTAATTTAGAATCAGAAGAGCTTTTGTCCCATAATTTAAAAGCAATCGATAGGATCATATCCATAGCACAGCGAAAATCAGGGTAAGCAAGATCATGCACCTCTCTGTGGGGGGGGGGGGGAATAACAGGGTGTATTTTTAATAAGTTTTATTAAAAGCTAGATATTTAATCTGTTTATGTTAAACCTTAACTGATGTGGGATATCTTTTTAATTTAAGGGGTTTTGGGAGATACCCTACCATTGGCAACCCTGGTCAAATCAGCGCATAGGCATTTATTCCACAATAAACTATAAATAGTGGACATAATTATCAGAGGCCTAAGTCTGTGCCGTAAATTAAGGGTAGAGCTTATGAGTGGACAGAGTGAGGGACTGACACATACAGAGAACGTTTAGTTTCCAGCCGTCTTCGAGCCAACTATTAGCTAAGCGTAGGTTTTCCGCACGACATGACAGATAAGAGCCGTCGTCCGACACCTGGGGATTCAACTTTAACAGACTTGTGGTCACATTGCCGTCGTGTGAAATGCTTTCCCTGTGTTTGTGCCAACACAACAACATTAATCATTTTAGTCACAACCAAATTCTGGTTACTTTTTAACACACATTTCAACCCAATTAAACGTTTCTTGATTAATGATCATGCATCAGTAATTTTAATGACCAAATTACACTTTTCAGAGCTTTTATTCTTGGTATTTTTATTAATCAACATTTTATCTGGTTTATTCAAATTCTAGCCTAGTTAAATTATAAAGTACTTATTTTTAATTGAAAGTTCTCTGAGTGGAAGTAGCATGATTAATTATTTATCATAATAATTGAGCTTATCTCTCAATTTGAATTCAGGAATAACTGGGGATGAGCAAGCTTGGGGCTGATGGAGAGGGGTATTTTCCATTTTTAAAAACAATTAACAAGTATCTATCAAAAAAGTGGTACTAATATTTTGACTCTTGAAATTGAACAGGTGAATATTAAAAATATCAGTGTTATGGAGAAGCTTAATTCTTTCTTGCTCATCCCTGATAATCTGTATTTCAGACTTACCTTGATCATCCCAAGTAATTAACTTTATTTGTAACAAGAATTTCAATTTAGACGTAAGGGTCTCTGCTTTTAGTTCGTCCCTAAGACTACTTCTGGGAATTAAATCATTATGACAATACATGAGTAGTCTAATTACCAAGTTAAGAGCAATTATTGCAGTTCGGGATTACTTTTTTTATCAAAACATTTCCGATTTTAATCTTCTTTAGTACTTAACTAGAATTCCAAGAATAATGTGTTTATTGAAAAAAGTGGTCAATACCTTGAATTACTGAGTTCTTGGTTGTCCTTAAACCAGGTTAACTGAGCCGGTGGTCGACTACCCCTCGACTCGCAGGTGAGTTCCACTTCACGGCCAATAGTGAGCGTATGTCTTGCGTTCACGATCTCCACATCAATGGGTTTCACTAAATATTTACCGAAATTAATGACAAACTCTTTTTTATTCGCAAATTCTGTTCATTAAAGTATAACTCATTCTGTGCTCACAATTGATATCGAGGCCGACCCTTACAGTAATAGCTTTGGTCAGGTTATTGCTGGCCGTACACGAGAGCGCACTATTGAAGAGACTTCTGGACAGCTTATTAATGAGCAAATCGTTGTGCACTGTATTATTGGTTGTGCCAAAGCTGTAGGTGTCATCAATCAGCTCATTATCTCTATACCAGTGCACATATGGAGTCGGCTTTCCTTTTGATTTTTACCAACAAATAAAGACATGAGTTTTTTTATATTCACTAATTTAAATAATTGAGTGCTGACCTCCTTCCGCGATGCAGTCCAGTCGCACATCCATTCCTTCATTGTAAGGACCTATCAGTCCGTTTTGGATCTGATTTTTATCGTTTTTGATTATGACGTTTCTTGGAGGCACTGATCCGACATTATTCAAATTGTAAATTAGCTTGCTTATTAGTACAATTATTATCAGGGCAACATATATCAAGAGATTTTTTTAAATGTTGCTAGAAACCCAATATATTTAAGCAAGATAGTGAATTTTAAAATTTTCATTTACAATGTGCTACGAATTAACTACCCTCCCATTTGGAAAGCCCTAATTATAATCTTGGTACATACCGATTACGATTAATGTGATATATGTACTCATAGTCCGACCCCAACGATAGTCAACCCGACAGCGGTATTCCATACCATCGTTGTCGAACACCGGCTCTATCTTGAGTACAGCCGGTCGGACGGATAGGTCGAACTGAGCCCTATTGTTGTCGAAAACGCTCAGCATAGGGGTGTGCTTTGCCTGTTCTAAAGAGCCCGTACGTGCATCCACTGTATATATTGGAACACCTGATGTGTCCGCTCTGTACCAAAGGATGAGAGTAATGGCGTCATCAGCCGACGGTAGGCTCACATTGCAGGCTAACTCTGCTCTACCCCCAGACATGGCCTTGAAGTCAGGAAATACTAAGAATAGAATGACATTTAATTTAAAATTTACTCAGATAATCATCCAGTTCAATGGAACGAGAGTAATCTAAGACACAGCTAAGTGCTCAGGCTAATTATGAAATGGTGTAATAGCATAGAAAGTAAACTGCTCTTGGCAAATTAATCTGATCACAATTTCGGGTTATTTTTGCTTAGATACAAATTGAATTTGTTTGAATTAAATTAGATAAAATGAGTTAATGATCTGGATCACTTACTACTCTGCTCCTCTCTTGGATTCGGTGCTCGCAATTTGATTCCAGGAACTAATTAAATAAAATTTTAGAGAAATTTATAATTTAATTATTTTTGAATTTTATGACACATTTCTGTTTTACATCACAAATGATTAAGAATACAATGTTTTACAATAGTTCCAATCTTTCAACTTTTCATTTCATTTTTTATCATGGTTCAATATTGAGTAAATTTTTTAAATACGACATAGGATTTTACAGTCACAAAATAATCACTAGGAATTAATATTTCCAAAATATTTCTTTGAAATAATGAGCATGAACAAGGCTATTTTCTTCTAATTTTGTCCAGAACTCCCTCTGATTATTGCTATAGACTGTTATTTTATTCTCTTTAGACCTGGGATTCTCTAACCATCCCTGATATTCATTGAATCTTTAGTCTTGTCTTTGAAAGCATCTAATGATTCATATCTCAATTCATTATATTCTTGTTAATAATGGCCTCTGAAAATGACTTTGTTATTGTTTGCAAGAATACATTCATAGGAGTAGTGAAAATCAATAGACAATTTTCGGCTGCATTTAACAAAACCTACAAAAATCATTGAAAGATAATAAAAATTTTATTTTATTTTATTTAACAATACTTTCCATTAAATTGAGGCAAAAATAAGGGAAATTTATTGGGAAATATAAGTAAAATACTATATTCTTGTGATTACAGATAAAGAAAATATTTCTATTATTATATGTATTTTCAACTCAAAGATAAATATTATGTGTTTTGTTTCGGTCTAACAAACTATTGATTTTCATTGTATTTGTATTTGAATTTTATTTTTTATTTCTTTATATGTGTATTGAAAACAAAACAATATTTCAAAAACAATAGAAAGCAAAGTATAGTCGGAATTCAATTTGTAAGACTCGCGACACGAACCCAACCCCACAGTCACAGGAATGGGAGACATACACATCACGGGAATTCGCTCTCTCTCTCTCTCTCTCTCCCTCCCTCTCTCTCTCTCTCTCTCTCTCTCTCTCTCTCTCTGCCATTTCTTATCAAAACATATGGTTTAACAGAAGTATAAGAATATTCTTAAAACTGAACTCAAAATTCTTGCCTCAAAACATAAATCCATTCCTTAAGTCTAAGACTGAAGAAAGACTTAAGAATTGATCGCAAATTTAAAAAAGTTTTTTGGCAAAAAGAAGAAGACTTTTCTGTAAATTCTTATTAAGTTATATATTCATTGCATTTCTCTCTAAATGTATTTATTCTTTCAATTGTGAGAATACTCTTAAAATCAAATTGAATGCAAGAGAGAGCCAAACAATTATCAATTCCTTGCGCTTATTCAACACAAGGTTTGTCTACTTTTGGGTATCCATTTATTTTCCAATTTAGAGCCCATTCCCCGACACAAAACTGCTATACAACGCAATACTTCTCTAAAACAATATGTTATGTAGTTTTCAATTGAAACGACTTTACTATCATTTTATTGTTTAAGTCAACACTCCTTTCAAACTTTTATCTTATCTAAAGCCTTGTATACATTTCTGTGCTATTTTCTGCTGCCTTATGCTGTCCTCCTCTTCGAGTCTAATGAATAAGGAAACTGTTTTCCCCCCAATTTTGGAGGAATCGTGTTTTGCATAGCCTTAACATTGCTTTGGACTTAAGAGACAAACTTTTTTTTGTTACTCTTCTCTCTGTTTACTCTTATTCTATGTTTGAGTTGTCATCCAATAGGAGACTAACTGTTTCTGGCGATAAGAATCCTTAATACTAGAGGTTCTATAAATAATTCCTGGATACTTAGGAGATGCTCTTGTTGCTCTATCAGGGAGAAAAGCTATACTGATCAATCTACTTTTGCTCATTTTTCGTGTGAATGTTTACCTACCATTAGTTAAACGACTCGAAAGATATACAGTTTAACAAATTCATTACACTATTAATCATTACTTTTTATCAGGTGTTTGACAGTAAATCCTTTTAACATATTTTTCATTGATATGAAAAATTTAGTTTTTTTTCATTAAAGAGGGTTACCCAAGGGTTGCAACAAAAATCCACCTTTCGTTAAATAATTTGAAAAATTCATCCTTTGTTATGAGAAAATTAAACAATTGACAGATAATAGGTTGATCTAGCTTAGTTTTCCCTAATTAGAGCCCTTAGAATTGAAGAGCTTGGTCAATCCTGGTTAAGGAATAACAGATTACATTAGAATTCTTAAGTAAAGGTTAATGTTTTTCATAAAATTTTCAAAGAATTCTCTAAATATTTCACTCAATGAATGGATGAATGCCTTTCAGCCGTAATCAAGGTGTTTGTGCTGAGCTTTTTATTTTTATCTAGGGCAAATGCTGTTCTTTAGTGTTAATGTCTTGTAAATATTTGAAGCTCTTATTCAAGAATCTTTCTGTTTGATGTCACTTATTGAATCACACAATTGAGCAAGTTAACATAGAGAGTTCATGTTACCCTGCCTATCTTCCGGGTTGGTTTAAAGTCTCTCCGATGGCTTAGAAATTTTAATATCAATTTAAATGATTTATTACTTAAGTTTACAACAATTTATGCGATCAAATCGCCACTTAATATACCGAAAGAGTGTATCGTTTCTAATGATTTGTGACACAGAAGAGGAGTGCCTCCCATTCTGTGCCATTTTTCGCAACCAAAGTCCAGATGAGAACCCAACCCATTGAGTAATAATTGAGTTCTCGCAACAAAATTGACTCTTTTATTGGATTCGATGTCACTTTTGAAGGGGTTTTAGATAAGGCTATCATTAAAGCCAACGAAATGACACGAAAATGACAGTAAGTGTTCGGTTACTTCCGATCAACGGATTAGGATTTTATCCTTTTTTCAATTTTCAAAGAGTATTCAAATTAATGAATTAAATATAATGATTAAAATAACAACATTTGATATTAATTGTGATGGCCAAGGTTATTTGGTCTACCATCTTGAGCATGTACTTAAAAAAGTTATGTTACCTTGATCATGGCAAATTTTTGCATATTTAATGGAATATTATGAACAAATTGTACAGAATTTAAAGAATTTAATAAATATTGTGTAAGTTTTGTAAATATCCCGGAAGATATTCTATGATATTTTGATATGTATTTTGGGAAAACGACTTATTCTGAGTTAGACTCAAAATTAATCACAAAATAAAAGAGTAGAAAATGATTTTCCACTTGAATTAAGTCAACAAATAGAGAGGGAATGGAAACTAAATTCGGATTAAAAGAGAAAAAGTTTTTTAATACAAAAAACAGAGACTCAAAGGCAGAGCTCTTTTGGGATTTCAAACAACTGTACGAAACACAGGAAAGAATTACATGTTTTTTAAAGTTAGCCCAAAATAGTAGAGGAATTGATTTATTTTAAACTGAGAAGTGAACACCAGGGTTACCCAAGTGGCAACCCTTGTCATGAGATATATTGTAAATCCCCCTTATCTTTCAACATTTCATATTACAACTATGAAATAATACGATCTAGTATCTGATCTGTCTCAATTTTTAACCATGTTTGTCCAAGCTCTTCACTAACAAGGGGCCAGGTGGGTGTTTGCTAAATATAAATTGGTGATAAACCTAGTATCTCTCTATTGTTATTTATCCCAGAGGAGATACCAAAATATAGGACGTCGGGGGGATTAGCTGTTGTGAAGCCCAGTATTTGTGTTACTTATCAGTGAATTAGTCGTTTCACTCAAAAACCAATTTTTATCACATTTTTTGCTTTCAATGTCTGAACAGTTGGACACAAAATTCTCTTATTATTACAAACTTCTTATTATTGTCAACAAAGACGGGAATCAATTCTTAGAATCGATATAATAGACAGCTCTGGACAGACAGACTGGGCTGACACCAAATTGAAAGCGAAGGAGACTTTAGGCAGTTGTCAACAAATAAGGTCTAAGACTTGAAATTTTGCGATTTGACAACAATTTTGTCACGAATTGTACAATAGGATTACCATGATAAATACCCAAAATAACTAGAATTTTATCAAGATTGTGATTTTTCATTGCAATCTCTGATATGATCTTTGATAAATAGTAAGTCATACCTGAGTTTAGAGAGAATGAGTGCTGTATTTGTATGAATAGAGTGAACACAGTTTTCAATATGAATGTCACGATCGATGACTTCATTACTCATTCACTTTCCATTCGGTGTCCAAGATTTAAGCCATCCGTTATCAACATTGTCTCATTGAAAGTACCTAGATCAAATTTGTTCTTTTTAATTAATGGTTATTATTAATAATTAAAGAAAAACATTTGTTTGCAAAACTGAGTAAATAAATGATTTCTCAAACAAGTTATGAAAATTTACTGAAATTCTCGATTCAATTATGAGCTCAAAAACTGATTATTTATTTTTAATTAAGACTTTTGTTTGCATTTCCACTAAAAGTAATTATTTCTCTAATAATAATAAGCATAACATTGAATTCAATTTTAATTAACACAAGAATTGTAACGAAAATATCACTTCAGATGCAATTTATATCATGAAAATTCATTTTGAAAATTAAAAAAGAGTTTTACTCATTTGGTTATTCATACTTTCACTCAATTTATATTATATTCAATTTATATAATTTTAAATGAGTTTTTAAGACTATCAGTGGTGAGCAGGGGTTTAAGGAACAGCCTCTCAATAAATAAAGTAAATATTCTTAATAATTTAGCTAATTCAATTTATTTGGAAATGTACTTTTTAGCCTAAAGATAACCTAGGCTTTTTAAATGATTTTTTTCAAAATACCCCCTCTGATAAGAAGCCCTGTTTTACGAGAAAGAGTTATGTCAAGAGTAGGTCCTCTATCTCAGACACTCATCTATTCTGTGCTCTTCTCTGAATAAAATGCAATTCAATTACAATAACAATAGGACTCACTTCTGATGACAAATGTATGGCTCATTAGGCATAAGATCTCATAAATTATTGCAATTTTCGTCATTTGAAGAGAAGTCATATCTCTTTCAAAAGTAATTTCGTTAAAAGTTTATTAAAAATTTACTCAATGTTTGAATTATTGATTGAAATAATGATTTTGAAGCAGAAATTCCGCTTTTCTTCGCTCATCGAAATTATTTTTGACAAAAGGTTTCTCTCTATTCAAACAAATCGATTACATGTTAGGAAACAGTTGAGTGATCATGCACAATCAATAATTTGAGTATGAACTACACTTCTCTTTTTTTGACTCATGTGAGAACTTAATCAAAATGAAGTCACCATGATCATTTAATTGAAAAATACTCTTCTCAGTTAATTATCTATTAGTGTCCAAAGAGTATAAATCATAACACAATTGAAATAAAGGATTGTCAAGGAGATGGTTAGTGCTATTGCTTTCAAAAATTTCCCCTGGGCTTTAAAAATTAATACATGATTAACATTGACATTAACCATGATCGATTCTTTATTCAAAATTCAGAAACATCATAAATATATAATCTAAGAGCAGATTGGTTATTTCAAAATTCTAGTCAGGGTTTTTTATATATCTGAAAATTTTATGAGCAAAGATATGTGACAAGCAAAATTTCATAAAGTAGGAAATCTAACAAGGTGTCAACAATTTTCTATAACCTCCCCCAGAGCTTTTAGAAAATTCTTAATGTTTACCCTTAGACAGAATAGATGTTTGTGAAGATTAATCCGAAGTATTCTAATTAAGTTACAAAACAAACAAGATATTCCAACATTGACTCTTAATTTTCTCTTAAAGGGAAATCTAATTTGTAAAAGGGATAAAAAAAATACATTCAATTAGATATTCAAGAATTTGCATAAGTTGTATGCCGCTAACAAACATCCATTTTATGTTGAGCTCTGGTTGACTACCTGTGCCCTCATCGATTGTTTGCATGGTAATTCTGGTTATTCATGAAATATCAATCAAATTAAGGGATGTTTTATTTTGAAACTATTATTAAATTTTGAATTTCTTTTGCGATTTTTTGCTGAATAAACACAATATAATTCTTCTGCATGCAAATCATGGACTATATGGGATGGCTACAGGCACAAATATCTTATTGATTGCTCGCTGATCTCTTGGGCTCTGCAGGCAAATAGCTTTTCGTGTCCTCATTTCGAGTATTGAAAACAAATTTCTTTTGATTAAAATCTTTAACAAAATAGAAATACTTTTCATTTCAATCGCTATTTCTTGTAATGATTTTGAGGTTTTTGATTGAAATGATTGAAAAATACTTTCTTTTTTGGTAAAATGTTGCACGAGTATAATCATTAGAAATGACGGCTCGTTATATCAAACAAAAAATAATCACTACATTCGTTGAATATATTTATTGGGGATGCCCGAGGTTTTTGATGGCAGGGGTATACAGGGGGTATTTTGGTCCAAAAGGATCGAAACCCGACAGTTATAGAAATAGAGAATTATTAATATTTTTATAACTGGAGTGAGTTTTCCACGATCAAATAACGCCTTCCCTTGGCTAACCCTAATATTCATTGAATTCTTGTCAATGGATGTAATGTCAAGTCTTTCGGAACAGAATTTCTTACGTCAAGTCTTTGAATATATATTTTGACACGAATTACATGCGATTCTTGTCTTTGATATCAATTCTTATTCAATACTTCATATTCTGTATATGTATTGATATTTTATGAATTGCCATCAAATATGTATGACTTTGAGTATATAAGAGCGATGAGGATGTGCTCTGATTGAACTCTACTTTAATGTGAAGAGTCGTATAATCTTTCGATCAAAAAGCAATGAAAAACTAATTTTCGAAATTAATTTCTGTTTAGTTCCTAAGAAAACAATTTGAGACAAAAGCAAAACAAAAAACAATAAACAGTCAAACGGTTTAATAGACTTTTATTGATTGATTTATATCTAATTTAAAGCTAATCAGTCAATGAGTCAGTTCCTTAACATTCTGTCCGTTAGACTGGGTATCGATTTGTCCCAAAAGGCACAGACTATTGACAGCACAAGTCTAGCCATTGCACTGAAACTCACTCTTAATTTATATATTTTTTTCTCATTTGGAAATCGCATTAAAACGGCTAAACTGTAACTTCTATTTCTCTGTTGAGGCACTGCATAACATGGAGGGGAATACCCTCGAGTCCAATAGCGAACAATTTGCGAACCGAGGAAAGCATATGAGACCAGTCTTACAGTCTTTTAACTTATATTTCCATTCGATATGATATTGAAGTCATTTCTAACTCACATGCGATAAGAAACTTCCATACATTAGACTCTTGTTGTTGTTTATGACTCCTATCTAATAGTCTTTCTATAAATTATCATTTTTCACAACTCTCTCTCTCTCTCCTCCCTCCGACTCTCTGACTCTTTCTCTCTCTT
>JAQIWF010001856.1:0-10577 GCA_034694965.1 Ceratozetes gracilis
TGAGCAAGGAACTTATTGAGGCATTTCCTTTGAATTTTAATTGCCCTGCTCTTAATTTCTTTCTTAAAGCTGACCCGAAAATTAGCGGATTTAAACTTTCTTAGCTCTTTTTCCAAGAATCGCCTTAACTCATTAACCTGGTCATTAAATGCTTGTTCGATGACTTTAATTCCTTCTGATGAATTAGTTTCTTTAATTATGATCTGGTCAATAAATGTTTTCAACTGGTTTTTATACTTGATAATAGAACCACCATGTGCACCTTTCAGTTTCTTTGCAAAATTAGCCAGTGTGTTTCTTTTAATGCAAAGAGTTCCAGTTTTAAAGCTCTCTTTTAAAGAATACCTAGTTTCTTTTGACTCTTTGTGAAAGCAATGTTTATATTCTTCAAATTTGACAACAAATTTTAATTGATTCTTGAACAATAATTCCAGCATTAATGAATTTTCATTCATCTTTAACAATAACAAGTTCATATTATAATCTATTTAGATTAAACTGTTATCATTTACCTTTATTGCTGTATTTTAAGATATATCACGATTATTTGGTTAATAATAATAAATATCTCTACTAGTTGATAAACTTAATGTGATTTTGATTATTTTTGGTAAAATGTGGTTTTTTAAATAAAATTAAACACATCATTGATTTAAAAGTAATTTAATTTACCTTTTAAGCGATGAACAGGGTCCTCCATTTAACTTGAACTTGAGGGGGAGGGGTTAAAATACCCTTTCCAAAGTCTTAAAACTTTAACAGACCTTATCAATACTAGGTCTATGAACGTAATGCTAGATTTTTTTTAAAGTTAGGTGGGAGAGTTTTGGGAAAATCTTGGATTTCAAAAGAGGTATTGAGGAATACCCTATTTTCCACCTGGTTATTAAAATCTGAAATTTGAACCTCAAATATACGTAATTTATAAATACGTCATACATGAACAGACGTCATAATTAAATTAGTTCTTTGTTTTGGTTTAAATTACTGCTTTTCCTGATTTGAAAATATCTTTTGATCTTGCTACGTATATGAGAGAGATAATTGATTCTCTGTAACAGGAAGAATTTTGAAATATAAAATTATTGATCGATGTGAATTAATTGTTTTAACATATACATGGTGAACCCGCCTAGAAATCGACCTAACAACCAAAGTAAACAAGAGTGACCAACTTAAACGGATTAAATTTTTCAATTGTTTAAAATTGTATAAAAGGGCAAAAACAATTAAAAATGTTAAATTTACTATATAATAATTAAAGATTGCATAACGTTTAATATTACCTTAACTCTATTTAATAATAATTAACTTAAAAATCCATTTTTTCATACTTTTTTAATCTTAATTGATATTGAATTGAATTGTTTTAGGTAATACTAATAAGTTTTAAATTAAATGTTATATATTTAATTTATACATGCAATTTTGATTCAATTTTTTTTGTTTTTGTAAAACCTTGTAGTCATACTGTAGTTGATATTTTTACTGGTCATCCTAAAAGCCTTTCATGCATATTTTAACATATAATTTATTATTTTCTTTTTTTTGTACTTAATGCTTTGAATTTATTAAATGATCTTATTTATTCACTTCCTTAACACTAATAATAATAACTTTTTGTAGAATAATTTCTTACAATAACTTACATAACTATTAAACCAGGGTTGGCCATAGGGGGGATTTTACCGGAATACCCCCCTGAGGTTTAAGATTTGCCAGACCCCTCCCTCTGAGTTTTGCAAAATATTGTAATACAATGACCAAGAAACGAGGTCCCGATTTTGGCTTTCGGCCAAAGGCCGGCCACTTTTTTTCAGAAAATCCACCATTTTTGCTAATTTAGTTTGAGTTGAATGGCTAACCCTGTAGTAAACTATTTATAAAATAGCTTTTATTTAATATAAGCAAAGTTATATGCCCTTAACAATAAAAGATTATGCAATTTGTGATTTAATTCTATACCTGTTTATATAAAAAAGATAATAAAAAATCACTATTAATTGTAAATGCCATATAAAAAAAAGTCAGCTTTTCACTTTAGAGACACGGTTATGGACCTTTCTGCAGTAATCACCCAGATGCGATGACACCAGCATAATCATCTATCGTAAAAGCAGTGAACGACTTAAGTTATATTCGTCGACTAAGATATACTAAGGTAAATTTAAGGGACAAATATGTCATTTGCATAATTTGTTTTATCAACACTATGTTATTTAAAAAGTTTCTTGGTTTTAATTAAATTGCTTGTTATTTTCACATATTTTTTGAGCTTGGTATTCCTTAATTTGCTTTTTAATGTCTTTATGACTAATATCATTTTCTTTCTAGATAAATAAATAAAAATAAAATTAATAGAATCAATCTTGTTTTATTTTGATAAATACCTAGTTTCTTTTGATGAAAACATTTCGATCATTAAATATGTCGAGGATAATAAAGTTCCAATAAATAGCAAGATTAAACAGCCTCTGAAAAAGTCATCCAGATTAATTTTATTTTCTATACTCGCACTGGGCTTAACAGGTATTTCAGGAATCATGTCCTTAAATGCAATGGTAATTATTAGTTGGCTCAAAATTGTTTGGTGCTCGATCAATCCGTATTCAAACCCTGATATTAAACTTAGTTAAAAAATAAATTAAAATTATATTCATAAAATTTTAATTGATCAATTACATTTTATGAATCTTCTTTATTTGTGGATGCTTTCTTGACACTGGGTAATTTCCATAAGTTTGCAAGTACTTATTATCTGCCCGTTGAATATTAGCACCTTTGAAGTATCTGATATACCGGTCCCCCCAATCAGAGCTAATTAAGACAACAGTCTTTCCATTAAATAAATCTTTTAATAATCCCTCGTTTGTATAGTCCATGTATCTATTTTTGTCCCCGGTATTTATATCAAGACTATCTTCATAGTGGATTATTCTTGGTTTAATGTTATTGTAAATGTCCATGCTATAGTGCCTTAGTGATTTTAGTACTGTTCGTCCCGAGATCTGAATTTCTTGGTTATTTACAATATCCTCGAGTGAATTAGCGATCAGATCCGGTTTGAATTTAAAGAATGATTTGAGCAAGACACTTGTAAATGCCTTTGTGTTAAAATTTGCACAAATTATCCATAAATATCCCAAACTGAACAACAAATAGGTTCTGGACTTTCTTTTTAAAGGATGATTTGAAAGTGATTTTAGTTTATTGGAGGACTGATTAACCAAACTACCAAAGAATTCAAAATAGAACTTCATTGTTGATATTTCTTTGTCTGTTGTTTGACTCATGACAAGGGAATATAATGCAATTAACAAAAGCAAGGTAAACCAACACTAAACAAAATTATAATGCAAAAAGTTATAAGAAAATACAAAATTAAATTTTTGGATGCTCAAGGTTGCCAATTCTAAATGGTAGTGGAATTTGAGTTTTTCCTACTAAATTAGGGTTTTTTCCCCCAAAAATTACGTTTTTCCCGAAAAATTAATTTTTTTAGTGTTTATTTCCAAAATTTAATTGTAATACAAAACCGATGAGTTTTTGGTAACCCTTAACCCCCCCTCTAGATTTTGACCAATTTTTTCATTTCTTTTCCTTGACTCCCCCCCCCCCAGGAGTCGGGACCCTTGTCAAATTCTGTATTTAACTAAGAATCAGTGCCTGCCCATGTTCAAAAATTTAAAATCAAGGTTAATTTGGCTAGACCCCCTTGGGCATCTTTCATCATAATTAAATGTACCTGATAAGAAAAAAGATCAATAAATGAAAGATAATTTTTGTCATCAATAAATGTTGAGAGACCAATAATTTCAATCTGGAAGAATTGATTGAATGAGATGTAATCAGTTGTTGCTAGTTTATAATCGCTGAAGTTTGACAAGTGTAAACATGTTCCATTTCCCTAATAATTACATTCATTTAAGTTTTAATCAGAGTAAAGTTTCAATCTTTGTTTACCTGTAATGCAAGTTTGCACTTATTAACCAAGTTCACTTTCAAATTCAATGAGCATAGTAAATAATTGATGAAAGATAAATCGAACATTTCAAAAGCCCCCTGGATGTAATCAGGAAAAATTTAAATCAAAATTATTTTAATTAGTTGGACATACCCAGCGTTTTGCCAGAATTATTTCCCCATTTGTACTTGAGTTTTCTCTACATAAATGATCTTGATCCAATTCATAGATTTTCCATAAAACACCAAGTTTATCGTACACAGGAGCTATGTAATTTTCAAAAAAGTTCATGATGAACTTAAAATTGTTTTATAAATTCTTTTAAATAAGAGAAACAATAATAAGAGTTCCAAGAACATATAATGATTCTTCAATTAAATCAATATTCTTTACAAGTTAATATTCCCATTATTCATGTCTATTAAGATACTAGCATATTGCAATAAATTACACATCATGTTTTAAGCCCTCAAAATTTTTTGCCGGGCCCTGATGTAACATATAATTTATTATTTTGTTTTTCATCATTAATTCTTTGACTTTATTGAATGATCTTATTTATTTAATTTATTCATTTTCTTAGCACTAATTATAGTTTTAAAAATGAATTATTCTGATAAGGGGCTGATGATTTATTACAAACGCTGCCTGGGAGAGGGTGTGGGTTCAGCCAAAGTGAACAAAATGTATGATTCCATAAGCATTACTGTTACTAAAATTTATGTACTAAAGGGGGAGGGGGCCTAGAATTATCTAAATCATTTGTACGTAATAAATGAACAGCCCCTTATCACAAGTTGTTCTACGTCAAATAAGATTTAATTAATTTTTCAGCATTGATTAAAACATAAAACTTATTTCTTAATAATAACAAGGTCAAAATAGAAGTTAGTTAAAGCTTAACAGTTGGTCAGGTTTCCATAAAAGAAAATTGAATAATTTTGTAAAATTTATAGGGTGACAAATAACAAACTTGTTAAAATTTTTAAATTAACATGCCTTTTTAAATGTAACAAAGAATGTGACTGTCACAACAAATGATTTCATTTTTAGTTTGTTTAAAAGGAATATAAGTTTAAAGTTCTGATGCTTTTATTAAAATTTAAAATTAACGAAAGTTTCTTAATTGTAACATTGTGTCCATTAAGAATGCACCAAGAATATTCATGTAAACTACAATGAATAGAGGACAATACCAAATATATTCTTACATTGAGAGACCACGAAAATGATTTTTAGTTTGTTTAGAATATAAGTTTAAAGTTCTGATGCTTTTATTAAAATATAAAATTAACAAAAGTTTCTTAATTGTAACATTGTGTTCACTGAGAATGTACCAAGAATATTCATGTAAACTACAATGAATAGAGGACAATACCAAATATATTATTACATTGAGAGACCACGAAAATGATTTTAACCTAGGTAATTATTTAATTTGAAATTTTTTGATTTTTGAATGTAAATTTTAAAAATGTTAATTTATTTAAATTTGCATGGTTATATTTGTAAAATATTTTCATTATTAAATTGATAAGGAATGTTAAATTTGAAGATCGGTTCATATAGTGTTCTTCCTCAATTGCTTTCTAGGTTATTATTAAAAATTATTTATTGTGCAACAAATCGTTTGTATATACGAAAATAGTAATGCATGTTTTTAAATAAATAAATACACATTTTCTAACACAATTAATTAATCCTGTTTAATTTTACAAGAAAAAATTTATCAAAATGTATTTTAATAACATAAAAATTATATTAATGCAAATAAATACAAGAATGACATTAGTGTTTACATTTACAACTACCATAAATATTAATCATGTTCAAAAATAATCTATCGGCTACAAATGTGTTTCTTTAAATGCATGTATTTATGTAAACAGACACTTATTTTCTAACCCAGATTTTTTATTCGGATTAAAATAATGATATGAGTCAAAGTGAAACATGGTTTTGATGGATCCTCTGTACATTGAACGAAATGTAAAATCAGATATAAGCTCGAATATAAGTTTTTTAAAATTTACATTCAAAAAATCTCTCTTTCTCGCGTAAATAATGCCGTTTTGAGTTTATTAAAATTGAGACAATTGCCACGATATATACCTATATTTACATTAACAGTGCTGCCAAATTAATCAACTAAATCAAGAACACTGTAGCGCGAGACATTTGTTATTTACTAAAATTATGTAAGGAGTTGGTACCAGCAGCTCCTATAGGCTTCCCAGCATTTGTTGGTAGATTTTAAAAAAAGAAATTCACAGAAAATTCTGCCCAATTTCTTCGACAAGAATTATAATAATTGAATCATGGACGTGTTTTCAAATAAAAAAATTATAACATGAAATTTTGTTTAAACAGGCAAGTATTTAGGATGCTTGAATTATTACTTGATCTCTGTAAAAATATCATTAGATTAATTACATAAAAATAGGATCATTTACAAAATTATCTAGATAATTATGTTATTTTTCATTGTTCAGATGTATCGGTATGTTACAATATTTTTATTTTTATAAACACTATATAATTTATAGAATGTTTTTTATTTATTTCACTATAAAAATTTTATTTATTAATAAAAGTGCCTGAATATGTTTCGCGTAAAATCAGTAAAATATTGAAAAGCCTAAATTTCTTTTGAAAAATTCAATTTTAACCCTATATAACATAATTATATAACGTACAAACAAGCAACATCAACGGTTAACTTAAATCTATACCGATTGACCAATCCTTAGAAGTGATTCTTTCTTATTTAATTTTAAAAATATTGTTCGTTAATAGCCAAAGATGCTTTAACATTGAGGAAGTTTCTTGAACCATAGTTAAGAATAAAATGTTAATCTCTTCTTGTGAAGGAATAATTATTCCAATTGAAATTCTGAATTTTATACCATTGATTTTGAAATATGAAACTGATTCAACAACTTAAATCTATACCGTTTATTATTTAAGATCATTTTTGGGTTACTCTATATCTGATATGAATTTAATTATAAAATTCATTGTTAGTAAAGAAAATTATTTCAGACAAAGACTTATCTCGATATTTAAATTATCAATAAATTGGCTTAATGAATCTTACTGTTTCTCTAATAAATAGATTAATTATGCCTTTTTTAATACTATATAATTCACACTACGTTCACAAGTCCTCAACATTAATTAAATGAATAAATTATTATTAATTTACCCAATAATTTGCTAGTTTATAACTGTTTCTTTATATAGAACGAAATATAATTTTTATGTAGAACCCTTTGAATGCCCGAACAAAAATAAACCATTAATTAATTGAATAAATTCCAACAAAACTAGTAATAAATACCTAATCTTAAGGTTATGAGGTCAAAAACTCTGCTTTATTCAAAGTATTTAGTGCATTTAGATTATTTCCGTGGATTATTTTGTGTTCTTCTACATTTTTTTCTTATCGCTAAAAATAAACAAATAATCAATGAATCTCAAATTATAAGAATATTTAATAAAAAAATTAATTTATCATTTTAAATATTTTAGTATTAAATTTCTTTATTTAAAAGCTGCTCAAATCAGGCTTAAACTTATCCCTAACGCTTCTTTTTAATTAGTAAAGAACATTTTAATTCAGTTCTTTATAACGAGATTTTTATAAATAAATTTGTAATACTACATATAAACAATGAAATGATAATGTTAAAATTGTCTAAATTTTCAAAATTACTAAACATTTCTTATATTTCTGAATTACCAAAAATGAACCAATGGTGGTGAATTTAGTTGAATCAGATTAAACAAATCTATTCTTGACACCTATTAATGTAAAGTTCAAATACCTAATCTGTATAATTATTTTCTTTTATAATCAATCAATTAATTATATAGATATAGAATTTTGTAATACTTTTGACATCATAATATATACTTGTATTTGGAGCGATATAATTGAATTCAAAAAGATCATGGAATAGACCCGTCTTGTAAAAAGATCCTCCTTATCATTGATTAACTACAAAGCTTGAAAACCTATTTATAATAAATTGAACACAAAAATCTGGACATAAATCTTTGTACCTCAAATCTTTAATCCTAGTTTTTTCACATTTATACTTGCTCATTAAATGCTTTCTCAATTATGTAAATATCTTTTGATGAATTAGTTTCATTATTTATAACTTGGTCAATAAAGCTCTCCAGTTGATTTTTATACTCAAAGATAAGTCCATCATCTTGTACAACATCTGGCAAATCTTTTAACAAATTTGCCATGATGCTACTTTTAATATGTAGAGCTTCATTTTTAATGCGCTGTTTTAAGAGGTACCCAGGTTCTTTTGACTCCATTCTTAACAAGTTTATATATTTTTCAAGCTTAACAACAAACCGCAACTGTTGCTTGAATATCAATTCCATGATTATTGTATTTTCAGTCATCTTAAACATTAACAAGCTAATATTATAATCTTTTAACATTAAATTCTATAATCATGAATATCTCACCTTAAATTAACAAAGATCAATTATATCTTGTTATTGTTCAAGTATATTTTGAACACAATAAATATAAGTAAAGTAGTTTATAAAATTGAGTTGATCTTGTTAATTTAAATCAATATAAACTATGACAAACTTTTAAGAGAGACTTTTGAGAAACTTTTATAAAATCAAATGATATGTTTGTGTCATAAAAATTTGAATTTCAATGATGTGATTGACACTGAAATTTGAGCTTCAAATCCAGTTTATTTGTAATTACGTCATACGATTACATACGTCATAATTAAATTGATTCTTGCTTTTGGATTAAATTACTGTTTTTACTTCATTTGCTTATTATTTCAAAATGCTAAAAGGTTTTTAATCTTGCTATTATGTATTAACAAGCGACCGTCAATAAACAAGAGAGGTTCAATCTCAGGGGGAGGGATAATTTGAAAAATATTACCATCTAGAACAACCAACATTTTTTTTTAAAAAAATACCTAGAGCTTGTCTAATAAATGACAATGTTTTTCAAAACCTCAGGATAGTACTGTAAGGTCGCTGAAAAAAACATAATCTAACATTAGCTCTATGGGAGTCATGAGGATTACAGGTTAATTTGTATCCAGTAAAAAAAATATCCAAGACTCTCTATTAGCTTTTGAAAAAATCTGGGTCATAAGAGGGAGGAGTATTGACGAAATTCCCCACCTCTTGAGGTCTAAAATTTACCCCCCCCCCCCTCTTCAAAAATTAAACCATTGCCAATATGCAGCCTAAGCTGCATTTAAGCCTATGTGTCGTTTTTCAGTAACTTTATAGTATTAGAAAAATTTTAGACCTTAGGGATATTTGCAAATATCTTTCATTATATCCACCTCTGATATTAGCGAGTGATGTCTTAAATTAATAAAAATAGTAATGAATAACTTGTTATTTAACATAAGTCGTCAGTGTTTGTCCTTGAGTGTCATAATTCCCACGGTATGTAATTGAATTTTATATCTGCTTTTATACATTAAAATATACTTCAAAAAGCTTTGTAAAAAATTAACCTTTGGAGTTTGTTTTGCTTTAGCATGATGGTCAAGACCCAGAGATATTTATTGTTTAACATGGCCAATGAGATAATTAACTAATAAAAATAACTAAATATACTGTCAAAATTGTAAATCTAAACCATGATTAGTTTAACATAAGGGGAGGATTTTGCCCGATTACCCCCTAAGTTTCTAGATTTTCTCAAATACAGGATTTTCCCAACTAAGGTTTTGGAAAACTGCCCCCAACGTCAATGGCCGAGTGCTCGACGTTTTCATAGCTTAGAGGTGGAATATTTTTAAAATCCCCCACCCCTCGAGTTGGGTTCATGATCATAAATGTATGTCTTTATAATGCTTAAATAATTTTTAAAATAGATCTCAAGTTGAGGCTAAGGTCATGTGTGAATTTAGACAGAATGTGAATTTAAAAATGTGAAATAAGAGAGTTTTACTGTGTATACTTTATTTTACAATACAAATTAATGAGCTAGTTAGAAAAACAAATTCACTAGCACAAACCATCAGGGTAATCACACCGCAAGTTTTGTCAACCAGGGTTCGCCGAAGGGATGGGGTCAGACCAAAACCCCTCTGTCGATAAAGATTTTGAAAAACCCCCTTGTCGCTAAAAAAAATTTAACATTACAGGTATACCTCCCCCCCCCCCTCCATGCCGAAAGAAACAAGGGGCAAATATTTTGGGATTTTGGCAGAAAATTTTGGACTTCTTTAAATTTTGAGTTTTTCCCATAAAAATTAAGTTGTTCCCCCTAAATTAGGGTTTCCCCCCATAAATCTTTGACGTTTGTTTCACAAAAGATTAGGCGTTTTTGAAAATTATTTAAAATTTTTAAAATTTTTAGTGTTTTTTTCCCAAAATTTCGAAAAATTGTAATACAAAACCGATGAGATTTTGGGACCCCGCCCTAGATTTTGACCAAAATTTTTCCATTCTCCCCCACCTTTACCCCCCTGGCGAAGAGACCAGTGGGGAACCCTGAAGTCAACATACCGTATTACCCCCCAAATAAGGGCATGCCCGTATAGGTGAGGGGGACCATTTTGCCAAAAACAGGACTCTGGTCTCATCGGGCATG
>JAQIWF010001857.1:0-10577 GCA_034694965.1 Ceratozetes gracilis
CCGTAAAATTCTTTTCTCGATCTTATTGTCAAACATTTTTTACTTTTATTTCATAAAGCATTTGAAGTTCAAATCTATAGATTTGATTTCAATAGATTGCAGAGAATAGCATGCTCATTTTCTAAACAAAATACTTTAAATGTCTAAATTTTGCAAATATTCCTTAAAGAAAATTTTTACAAATAATTTAGTGAATAAAAGTTATAATTTATGATTGCTTCTAAATGTTCTTGTTAGTTTCAATGATGTGTCAAAAGAGGTCAAGTTGTCACTACAGTTGACACTAACTACTAGACAATAAAACTTATCAATAAAAACGTGTCCGTAATCGAGACAATTGAAATTAAACCGAAATTTAATAGAAAATCGTTTTTAGGTGTAAAACATTGAAAACAAAGTCTACCATTCCCTCAGTCATTCCCTCTTACCCCCCCCCCCTAAGGTTGAATTGTGTCGCAAATATCATTTTACTAATGATTGCAAATAACTTCTTGTAATCAGAGTTTCAAAGAAATTCATTATTTATCTAATGATATGTAACTCACTATAAGTCAAAAGTGGTTTTCAATGTTTGCTCAATATTTCTATTGCAGACAAATATCTCGGATTTGCCAACAGTTGTCTCAAAACATCTGTATTGGAGGCAAACAATTATTATGTCATAAAAACTCATTTAAATATTAATTCTGTGATTATATTAACCAATAAATCCCATTTAAGCCGGAAATCGGCAAATATTAGTCATAAAACTTTCTCTATTCGACATGCAGTCCATTGAAAAGTCATTTATAAGTTGTTTAATGACCAGTACCCGTGGTAAATTATTTTGTGATAAAAGCTAATGACTGTCCATAAGTCTGTTCAAACTTAAGGAGAAAGCGGCGATACTTTTATTTATTCTATTCAGCGAATTAGTTAGTTTGTATCAGCTTTTGAGCTAGACCAGGGTTGTCCAAAATTTGAAATCGACACTTAAAATGACATTTCTCAAAATTAAATTTCATGATTCTAGTTAAATGTTTAAAGAACCCACCATAATTTTTTACTAGAATCATGAAGTTTAATTTTGAGAACAAATTTTAGACCAGACATTTGTGTTTGAGTGTTGTCCCTGATTTTGTCCCAATAGACTTCACTGAACTAGACTCATCCTGGCACAAACTAGCACAATCATCTCTTATTGTTATAAATAATCAAAAAAGTTTCTGTAATTCTCTTGTATTCTGATTTCACTTTATTAGTCATCAAAAGAATTGAAGGATTGATTGGAAATAAATTATATAATAATCATATTTCAGATGAAAAGAAATGCCAACAAAAAACTAAAACATTGATAATAATTATCTGATAATTGCGTTGATTTGTATTAATATCATTGCATTTCAGGCTTTTAGACATTTATTTGCTTTTCTCACGTCTTAAACAATCAAAATCTGATAATTAGACTCAAGTCAATCGTAAATGCCATATATAATTATATACCCAGGGCTGAGGAAAGGTTAGATCCCCCATGGTGTAGTTAAAAGTTTTAGCATTAATATTTTTTTTACAAATAAAAGCTCTTTTAAACTGCGAGTTTTGACAAGTCATCCAAAATTGCTACCATGTTAATCTATGTTTTTTTGTCATATATTTAAATTTAAGCGGATATTAACTCAATTTAAATTGATTTAAAGGAAACAGTTTTAAAGGCTAAGTATAATCTCTTTTCACTAAATTACATCCCATAAACTGCCAATTTTTGTGAAACAAATAGTGAATTGTGCGGCCCTACCCTCCCCTGTAAAATGCCCGCATACCTGGATATATTGGGTTGTGAATACTAAATGTAAGCAAATGTTTGGATCATTTTAAAATTGGGAGAACTAATAATTTAATACAAATTGAGATTTTGTTGAATTAAATTGACTTCAATTATAATTTGAAAATTGATTTTTTTTATTGAAATTAGAAATAGTTTTGACATTAATTTATAACTCGATAAAAGTGTAAACAAAATATAAATCAATTGATTTTGTGGTGAATTTGATTTAATTGTTTGATAAGATTTGCGACAATAAACCGAAATCTATGAAAGTCTGATATTTTACACACAAATACTATAGTCTTCTCTATATATTGATTGCATTTAATGCTGTTATTAATGATTACAACAAATTCAAAGACAATCAATGGTTCCATAATTCTTGAGAGCATTGAGTTAGATATGGAGACATCGATTCGCCACCGAATAGATCGCAAGGAATAGGAGTGTCGTTCCCTTCGACCCAAACTCTTGTCAATAGAGTTCTCATTAAATATTTGATTCAAAAATATTTTCGCGAATTTCGGTTCGAAATTAATTCTTTGGATTAAATCGTTTTGAATGGACTGAGAGTCAAATGAGTGCCTCAATTGCTCACAATTAATGGCCAGACATAGAGTTCCGCTGAGTATCACATCCAAAGTATTGGACGAAATGTTTTGTCTTAACGAGAAATAAGACTTCTTTGAAATACTTCTCTCTTTTAGATATTGTTTACATAAAACACAAATCTCTTGGAATTGTGATTCAGATATGGATTGCAGTAATTTTGACACCGATTTCACACTCAATGGTATTTCTCTGACAAACAATTCAGTACTGCTTTGAGTCGACATTATTTAACAATTAGTTAACAATTTATTTGAGTTTAAATGAGTTTAACACAAATGGGTGTAAACCGAGTGTTTTGAGTCAACACTCTATAGATTACACCACTTTTGCATTCATTTGAGGCTCACATCAGTCTTCC
Organism: Ceratozetes gracilis; assembly: GCA_034694965.1. Lineage (NCBI taxonomy): Eukaryota > Metazoa > Arthropoda > Arachnida > Sarcoptiformes > Ceratozetidae > Ceratozetes > Ceratozetes gracilis. The sequence goes on from JAQIWF010001857.1 coordinate 2,775, forward strand.
ACTCAAACCATACGCTATTACTCAAAAAGTTAAAAACTTAAGGGGGAAGGGGTTCCCAAACCTCGAATTGTTGTGCTCCAGGAATGAGTACGGGTTTTGAAACTCATTTTAAAAATGATAATATTATGATAATACGTCTATTAGATGTAATATGCATTTTGTCCACAATTCACTCTATGGTCCAAAAATTACTCTTCATTTTATTCGAAATGTATGTTTTGTACAAAACATTATGAGAATGTTTGTCAAAAGTAACAAGAACTGTGAATATGAATTCACAAGTTAATCAAATGTTATCAGAATACCAATAAATTAGCTTATTTTCTCGCCATTTATACATAGGTAAACATATTTGATAAACTTGGGAAGTAGAGCTTGCTCATCCCCACTGCTTCAATGCCCCCTATGGCTACCCTTGTTTAACAAATAAACTGTAAGCTTATCACTAATTTTTATGAATACAGATGTAAATCGAAGTCCAATCGATGCAAAAGTTCTTCCTTTGAATCTTATATCAAAAAATATTTTGTTTTAACGAAAAGCATTGCATAACTTCCAGCAAAACTCGTTTAAAGATGAAAAGTGAGATATAATTTGGTTTAACCACAAAAAATCGATATTCACTCTCAAAGTGTGTGTAAGAGAGGGGTAAAGGTTTGTTCATAAGTGCAGCAAATTTTAAGCCCCGCAAAACTTATAGTTTTATGTGAGGGTAAATTAGGCTAAAATCGTGCAACATTTAAATTTGCGTTTTCCAAAAGACTGAATAGAATTCTGAAACTGAACATGTATCATGCACAGACTTTTAATATTTAAATTATGACTAGTTCAATTCAAATATATCAGAAAAATATTAGTGAGGATAACGTTTTGTTTACTAATCATGATAAGTGTACTGATAAACTGGTAAATGTACTAGTAAGTGTGAATGAACTTCACACATTTATTAAAGCTTCAAATTGCAATAAATGACATCATATTTTAAGGCCAAAAATTATTTTGATCTCTGATTTAGAGAGAACCTGTCCATAGGGGTAATGTTAACATTTTCAAAAACCAGGTAAGTGCATTTTCTTCGATAGAGGCATTTTAGGTTAATCCCTCTAGCACATAGAACAGCTAGATGACACAAACTCATACAGTCATCTAGTTAATATTTATATGGAGTAAGATCTTTGAGAAATACTCTTTGTAAAGACTAATACAAAAGTTCTTATATCAACTCAAATAATAAATTAAGAAATGTCATTTTAAGCTCTAACTTTAAATTTGCCATCGTCTTTTCTTAGATGGGGTTGGCCAAAATGAAAAATGCCAAAATTCTCCTGGCGTCGAAAATTTTCCCCTGTGGCGAAGCGATAGGTCTAACATTACAGCTATACTTCCCCTTCCCCCCCCCCCAAAAAAAAGAAGCGAGGCAGTAAAAGTTTTAGGAAATTTTGGCAAAAATTTGTAAAAATTTATGGAAAATAGATAAGAATTTAAAAAATTAAACAAATTTTAGGCATAATTTATAGAAACTATCATTTTGTAAATGTCTCAAAACACTGCAACACAAATACAATGAGTTTTTGTTAGTTTTCCTCTAAAAATGTTAACCAAATTTGCTTAATTAAAAGTTACCCCTGTCGTCAATGAATTTGACTATCTCTGAGCTTAGATAACCCCTAAACCCTCTTTTTTATACAATTTTTTGATTTAAAGTATTAAGTAATGGTAAATGACTTCCCAGGAAAGCACTGTTGTCAACATAACTAAAGATGTGCTCGACAAGGGGATCTGAATTGGGATTTATATAAATATCAAAACCTCGTCAGCTTAGTAACAGTTCAATGATGTCATGTTAATTTTCTCCTTGTGGGACGGTTTCGGAAATTTTTGACGAACCCTTCCCTTATCTAAATGTATAAAAAAAATATTTTCTTTAAAATGAATTCATTGATGAGATAACTTTTGCATCCAATTTATATTGCTTATTTAGATGTAATTTGCAGCAATAAGAGATATAACTAGGAATTTTATATCTACTAGGTATTTTGCGTAATGCACTTGATTATGCAAACTTTATTGAGAGTTTCCATAATCAACATATTTTGCACAACTTTTAAATAAGTGCAATATTATGGAGAATGCATTTGTATGAGAGGTATAAGAGGTAAGCCTTCGGACATATCACTCATAAATGTAGATTTTGGAAGATTTTAGTATCTGTTGAGTAATATTAATGCATTGCAAAAGAGGTTTGGATTAAAGAAGGATAAAATGGAAGAAAAGTCATAAAAGAAGATAAAAAAGTTAAATAACAAAAGAAAGTAAAAAAGTGTTGGAATTTGTGGCAAACTGTGGCTGATATGCATATAACGGGTGTCACGACTGTAACGCATAGACTGTTTACTAACTTTTGGAACGATGTATGCAATGATAGAGTAATACAATGCAAAGACATATAGTGTAGACACAAGTAATACATTGATAGAGTAAAGCATTCCTCTGGACATTAATGCAGAGCATTTGCACTCTCTTTTGGTCTGAGCTCTGAGAGCCTGTCTTAGTGTTCACTCTTCACTGTTGAAATTGTCGGCCACGCTTTTCCCACGGGCTGTGCAGCCAATCACAAGCGAGTAATATGATTGTGGCACTTGTGGCACGCGTACTGATCCAGCGCTCGACATACTCACTGATAGTGATTAGTGTTTTGTGAGCACAGCATAGCATTCCTGTGCAGTTATGCTGGAATTGTGGTGTAGTTCGAGCACTGGCGTGAGAATCTCGTGAGAGCAGATGCAATTACGTTTTGATGGCTGGTTGGGTGCATGTGGTGTGTGTGTGAGTACAGTCATCCTACAACTACAGGTGTAGATCTCATTCCACTGCTTCAAAACTCGTGGGAAAGTGAATTGTGAACCGTTCCCAAGAACTTAGTGCTGAGTCGCGCGCTTCACTTCACTGCTGACCTCATGCCTACTATAAATGCCAACACTAAACACATTCCCACACTAAAACTTATCGGCCCCTCACTTCTTAGCCCCTCTGCCTTTTTGGCAGCACAACCATAAGCGTGTATTTCTTCCCCTCTATTGAAGCAACAGTTCTGATAAAACACTGTTCTGTGCTTTCTTGTTGTGGCCCTCCCTGTGCACGCATGTGGACTAAGTGAGCACAACTCAGTTCAGAATAGTTAAGAATCACATACAGTCTCGTGCCATCACTCAGACCTCGATAACTCTCAACCAGAGAACTTCAACTCCAGTTACAAAACTTTCAAAGTTTTAAACTTTTATTTTTATATTATATTTAATCAAAACTATTATAATGACTGCCAGTATGTCAGCCACTGTTGACTCCCAATCACCAGATATTCCTCGAAAGCCCATCTCTAAGACTTCTGAACACAGAAGAGTAAGTATTCAAACTTGTATTCAAACTTTTGCCAAATTTTGCCACTTTTGGTCATTTTGTGAATGAAAGCTAATCAAACATTTATTGCTTATTAGGCGACAAAACCTATTATGGAGAAGAAGAGAAGGGCCCGGATTAACAACAGTCTCAATGAACTCAAAGTCCTCATTCTCGATGCACTCAATAAAGATGTAAGTATCTTACCATGCTCATTTCACTACTTCCTACTATTGGTGTATTTGTTAACTCAATACTAATCAATGTATTCCTTCCATAGCCTTCCCGACACTCAAAGTTAGAAAAGGCTGATATTCTTGAGATGACTGTCCGTCACTTACAGAGTGTGCAAAGACAACAAATGGCTTCCGCCATATCGACTGACCCGAGTGTCCTCAACAAATACAGAGCCGGTTTCAATGAGTGCGCCACAGAAGTGGGCAGATATATCGGTCGAGTGGATGGCGTTGAGAACGGACTCAGACAACGAATTTTGGGTCATTTGAACGCTTGCGTCACAAGTCTTAATACCGCCGCAAATATGGCCTCCAATTCATACAGCAATCAGTCCCGAACTGGAAGTGCTTTTCCAGGAATGATGCCTCCGAATGACTCGCCATTCGCTTCGGCCAATACTCCACTACATGTACAGATTCCACTGCCAGCGGCCGCCGTCATTGCCGCCGGAATCTTCCCGAGTTCTGGTCTTAACAATTCAAATGATATCAATAACAACATATCTTCACCACTAATGACAAACCCAATGACAATGGATGGCAAACACAATCTTCAGACGCCTCCATCCTCAGCCTCATCAACAGGGTCATCTCACTTCACATTCTCATTACACCAGTGCTCTCCACCCCTCAACACATTACTCCCATTTCACAGTAATCTCAATGTGAATATCAATCAGAATATGTCGACCCATTCCACAGAACTGATGTTCAGACAGCGATCTATTGGTTCTTGGAGTCGGAACTCATGTCTGGACTCTCCAATGGGTCAGGGCTCAATCAGTCCCGTCGGCAGTTCTGTTGGAAGCGAACAGTTGAGTCCATCGGGAAGTGAACACGACGTGGATATGGTGTTCGAACCGCCCACAGCCAGTGGGGACAGTGTGTGGAGGCCCTGGTAGTGGTGTCCCAAAATGACTCAGAACTCGATCTCATTGCAAATATTGTAAAGTTTACTAAAATGTTATGTAATATCAAAAGCTATCTCTCTGTTAATGATCTCTAAGTGTTGTTCGCAATGAATACGGCTTTCAGACGGATCTCGGATTTGAAATGTTTTAGATATGATTTGTTCCTCAATTGTAATCATTTCAGAGATTATTGAGAGAAGAGATTTCTTTTCCTCTTATTTTGTGACCAAACAATTGGCGTTCTTTTGTGCCTTATTTTGAATATACATTCAATTGAACCCTCAGTTTAATACATATCAGAAACTATTATTTCCTATAATTTCTTCAAACTATACAATATTTAGCAATAATTTAATCATTTATTTGTAATATTTTCATATACAGAGTACCCGAAGGCTTTCAAACATATTTTACCAGTTATTGTAAACTATTTATTCAACGAATGCAATATTATATATATTTATATATATTTTCATATAATTTGTAAATTCAAATATTGAACAAATGATAGACTGATTAAAACTATTTTAAAACAAAACTAAAAGTCTTATACTTTATTCAAACGGTAAAAACTGAAACTAATTTTCTTCTATAATAGCGTCAAATAAATGAGTGAATCCGAGTGGGGATCGGAGTCTCTACCACTCAATGGGAATAACAATTTCCTTTATTTTTCGTTATATCTGTGATCCGTGACTTTAAAACTTACTTTAGGCTCACATCAGACATACTTATGACTGATTGCAACCTATAATAAGATTCGCCAAATGTTTGAAACACTAACAGCAGAAATATGAATGAATCCTATTATCATTGCATTGACTCCTCGAGTGTGGGAACTAAACAATTAGACTCTCAATCATCAGTTGTGGGCTTCACTCAAATATTATGCAAAACTCTTTCAAATATTCCAATAGAATCTATTGAATAGATTAGAGCTAAATATTCGGCAAAATTCCTTTGCAGTACCAATGAGTTAATGCCAATTGTCATCACAAATATTTATGAAGTTTCAACTCAACTTCGACATCAATTGACAAAGGTTAGCTCAGGGGATACGGGGAAGATCTCTAAAAAGCATAAAAATGAATCATTTAAATGATCATAATATCGAGTTAATGTATTTCTGAGATTTTTTTAGATTTTAGAACCCCTTCCACTAAACTTATCACTTTGAAGCCCAATTTTTCGCTCTTGGGTTAAGTGCCCCCCTTCTGCAACACTGATCGATATAAGTTTAATGCAATGACACTGTAATGAAGAGTAAATTCTTATAGTTGGTTCTTGGAAGAGTTGTATGAAAGGTAAATCTTAAAGTTTAGCATTTTTTGTTAGGTCGTGAAGTGTGATATGAGTGAGCAGTGGGTGGTCAGAGACGCGTGGCTTTGCATCTGACTCAAAGCTGTGCACTACAGACACCGCAAGCCATTTCTCAAAGAAAAGTGAGCCCAACCCTGAGCCAGTCTTGCAATCTAGTCTGGGCTGCTTCTGGAATCGTGGGAAAGTCACACCCCTTAACGCTCAGCCACTCTTATGAATGCTTTAAATTTTTCCTTACATTCTGTTAATTACATCCAATTGTTTCGAAAGTTTCAAAAGCTTTCATAAAAAGACTATTTTGTAAAGAATTGTATTTTTAATGAATGAAAAACACATGTCTTTAATATTGTATTAATGATAAGATTTAAGACTAATTTATAATACATTTAATGGTCTAACTGTTAGACTCTAACCATTTGTTGCTCTCATTTCAAACATAAAGTGTTGGATAAGATGTCAAACAATTCTTCTAAACTTAAGTCAAATTAAATTCAGTTCTGAAAGGAGTAAAAATGCATTTCTTTCTCATTTAAGAAGACTTTAAGCCCTTAAGTGATAAGCACTCGATATGTCTTCAAATCGAAGTTATTTTTGCGAAATCACTCTTTTATTTGCAAAATGAAAGCACGAGAGCAATGAATGCCATAATTTGGTAAAACAATCCAAAAAGCTTTTTGAATCTAAGCCAAGGTTATCCACTGATCAAAATATACTTTTAATTTTAATAAAATAACATTTATTGCTTGAATTCCTAGTCTGTCCGGGTTTCGGCCAAAATCTCTTGTTGAGACCGAGTTTGGATAATCCTGATATAAACAGAGACATAATAGATAAAATCAACTTGTTGAGTTGAATAATATCTTGTAGCAGGAAATCAGGAATGCACAAGGGGAGGGATCTAGCTAAAATATCTCCTCCCAGAATTGGAAAATTATGGAAATACTTCATCTCTTCCTAGGATTTGAAAAACATTATGTCTATGGAGAAGCACTGGTCGGTTTCAAATCATATTATGCAGAGCTTGCGTTGTCTTTTGAGATAAGAAGGCTATAATCAAGCTAAATCACTATTTTGAACTTTCGAGGAAAGATTGACAAAATTCTGCGGATGTTTTACTAAATTTTTTTGCGAATACCCCTCTCAGGTATTGAAAATCCTAACATTACATCTATTGACAAGCACTAAATCTGTCGAGGTTTGCCAAAAAGTCAACCATTCCTTCCCCCAACCCTTTATCATCTGAGGTTGAAGTTGGATGACTACCCCTGACATGAAGTGAATGTTATAATTCACTCATAAAACTATATAATACTGTATTCTAAAAGACAGTATTAATAGCATTTCAAACACTAATTTAGTAACACATCCGCACAATTTTGTCAATTTTTTCCTCAAAATGTTCAAGAAAGCCGTCTAGCATGATGATAGTGTGCTTATCTACAAAGTCAAGATATAGCTTATCTACGCATCGTTAGAGAGGGGTATTTTGGCAAAAAACCCTTCTCTAGGATCGGTCGACCTCGCGCATCAAATAAAGTAATGTAATTTAGATTTATCTGGAATTTCTAAAAATTCCTGACCAAGGGAAATTTTCTAAGGCTAAAATCCTATGTAAATTAAATGAGAAGACTTTTAAATCTCACTATTTATATGATATTTGGTTGCTTTTATAATATCAAATTAAAATAAGCCTAAAAATTGCCTCAAATACTTGGCTCTCATTAAATGCTCTCATTAAAATTTTCAAAATAATAGAAATGATAAAATACAGTATAACCTCCCAATTGTTATGTCCCACGGTAGATTAAAATTGCCTAACAAATGGGAGATAAAACAATTAAGGGATTATTTTAACATTATGACTACTAGGTCAGGAGGCCCCTCTCTCGCTCTCTCTCTCTCTCTCACTCAGCATCTCTCTCTCTCTCTCTTACTCTGCC
>JAQIWF010001858.1:0-10576 GCA_034694965.1 Ceratozetes gracilis
ATAAGTTATAAGAGGTATCCATAACTAGAACAATTAAGTTTCTAAAATAATATTCTGAATATTCTTTCGATATTAAATATTATAAATTTTATTCAACAAAAAAGATAAGAGTACTCAGAGTTGACCAAATGGAGACATGATTACATGAATGACATTACACTAATGATTAGTATGAATAATTGCAAGAACATTTTGAAAACTTTTCAACTCTATCATTTAAATTAACAAATATAAAAGTGTATCGAGTTTTTGGTCAAAATTGAGGAAAGCTCCCATGTAATCCCACTGTTAGTTTAGAGCATGCTTATCCCAGAAGGGTAAAAAAAAAACCTAAATATTGGAAACCTCTAGTAATTGAAATCAAAGTTTCTTAATTGTGTCACAAATTCTCACAATTATTTCCATCAATATATAAGCAGTGAATTTGTAATGTATTTGTTGGTGAAAGATATGAATCGTTCGAATCTCCTGAGAGACGACAGAATGAAATTCACAGGAAAATAGTCAGAGAAAACTTTCGTCGAGTGTTTTTGGGTATGTTTTCTATTTGATCTAGTAAAATCAACAATCACTTATCACACTTGAGAACTATCACAGCAATGAATTTGAAATGTTGTGATGCGATCACTGATAATAACTCATAATATAAGAGCGAATGAGTGGACAAAACATTTGTATCCAACAAATAATCATTTTATTTGTTTTAATAATAAAAATATTTCCAATTATACAATAAGTAGTAAATAAGTTATTTTGAGTTAAAATAAATTAAATTATAACTGATTTCTAAAATGTTAGAAATGAGAATCACTTATCAGTGATCGACAACTGGAGGATCTGTTGGAACAGCTCTTCCTCTTCTTTGATGCGTTTTTCTTCTTCTTGTCTTTCCTGTGCTGATAGTCTGATCGCTAACTCAAGATTATCGACATTTGGAATACTTTCAGTCAAACCAGAGGATAGGCGTCCGTTGGGGACATTCACTACTTCTGAACGATTCTCATTCACTTCACAAGAGTTCACATTTGAGGACTGATCCGGAGATTCGTCAGAAATGGGATTAAATCCTTTTTGGTATTCGACTAAACTTTCCTGAATTGCTCTGAAAATAAAAATCAAAATTAATGCAAATTCTATTGCTATACACCTGTGCTCTAAACTAATGATATTACAAAACATTTGTTTGTACAGTAAAATAGAAATGTTTACAAATACTCTGTTATTTCAAAAATAAGTTCTCAAAATGAATGACATGGAGTCAATAAGTCTAATGAATCTAATCAGGTTATTTTTACTAAACAACCCATTTCTGAAGGAGGAATCATTCGATATAAATGATATCAAAACTAATCACTGAATTGCGTGCAAACGTCAAACGATTTTCATATAATAGACTAAAAGTGATACCAATAAAAATAAATTATATAATAATATAAATATATGAGACCTCTGCAAGTCTTGGTCCATATCTGGTTGTTGTGCTTTGAGTGCTTCCCAGAGAGTGACCTGGTCAGTCTCAGTGCCCTCTTCCATAAGGTACTGTTCGATGGCGTACTGGACAATGTCGTCGTCATCCATATTCATTTGTCTCATTTCTCCCGTTCCTAACAATCAATAGACAATATGTTGAGAACAACCAAAACATTAAGAAATTAAAGTTTAAAGAATAGACACACACTTAGAGTCTAATCAATATTAAGAGTAAAACAATTGTTAATCATATGAGTCGGAGTTTATCGAAAAGAGCGAATTCTAGCCATTGGATGAACACCTTTAAGGCGAGCATAAAAATAGAGTAATGAACACAATTTCAGAAATACCCGAAGAAAAGGACACAAGGATTGGATATTTGACTGATTATGAAATACCTATTTTCTTATAATTGGGCGGCGCTTCAAAACAAGACTCATCGACAACACACGCACAGGTATTATCGTCTTTAATTGGAGTGACTCCGGTCACGGGTTCATCCAATGAGAATATGTTCCCAAATGTTATCCTGGCGTTCAATACATGGAATAATGGAATTTCTATTCAATTATAAAAAACATTTAGTAAATAGAAATTCATAGCATTTGAGTGAATATTAACCGATTTTGACGGGAAATCCCGACGGAAGCTGTAGTGTAATGAAATCACGCAGTTTTGCAAAATGAGAGCTACTGATTGCCATGAGATCAACAATAGGGAGGACCTGTTCCTGAAGAGAAAGAGGATAGTCCTCACAGAGCCAAAGATTTGCTTTAAAGCGCTGTGTTTTAGTTGACATCTCTTTTGGTCGACCGATATCTTTGTCTTTCAGGTCATAATTGGCGTCAAAATATTGAACAGCAGTTATATTGAATGGATTTCGTTGATTGCCATCACATGCAGTGTCTGTGCTCTCAGTCTGAGGCGTCGGTGCGTTCTCTTCGATCTCAATCATACCTAACAACGACTGAAGCGGTGCTAATCTGTTGGCGGCCGCAGACTTATGTCGCTCCTTATCCTCATCTGATAAATGTTCGGTTCGAGTCTTAGTGACCACTTCTACGTTATGGGCGGTAAACACTTTAGATTCGCAACCATTTATTGTCTCAGTTCTGTCTGTTCTGAACCCAATTATTCCCGATTTACTCCTAATTTCATTAAAACATTTCAATTATAAGAGAAGACACTCAAAGAGGGGACAAACCTTTCGAAGTGAATTTTATCGGTGTCTATAAATGTAGTACTCGTGGGACTCGTGAGTCGAGCGTTTACTAACTCATCCGATGGCTTAAGCATCTCAATGGTGTCCTCTAATTCGGGGGATAATATCTTAAGAGTTTCAACGATCACTTGTCTCTTGTCGTGATCCACTTCCATAAAAACGGCCCCATTTTCTAAATATTTCATAATTAGATACAACAAGTGTTGAATGAGGCCATACCTGTGCCCGTGAATATATAGCTACGACTCCCTCTCTGCCAATTAGATGACTGATCAAAACCGACTAAAGTGGTGTCAATCCTAACACTGGACCGACTTTTATATATCTTGTATGTATCGCTCGGACACATTCGGGTCACCAAAGGAACTGAAATTAAGTTTAATTAATTCTGATGTAAATCATGTGATTGTGTGGATATACCCCAACTCGTGAATTCCCACTTCATTTCCACATAAAAGTCTGGAGTCTGAAGAAGTGAATTAAATGAGAGAACAATCGATAAAAGAGTTAATAATGAAATACATCACAAATTTTCTTCAGCAGAACAGGTATACCGTCGACACGACTCGTATATCTCTGCCAATCCCGGCGTTCAAGAGCTTCACGAATAAACTCTGGATCACAGCTACTGACGGCTTCGTGTAATACTAAACCACAAAATAGATTCAATCAAATTATCACTTAATTAGATCCAGACTACCATTGAATCCGAGGTTGTCTTCAATATTAACGTTGGCGTTATGTTTGAGAAGAAGTCGGGCGCAGTCGAAGTGCCCTAATGTCACGGCAAGCATCAGTGGTGTGCGTCCTCGAGGGTCCTTTGTCTCCATAGGACATTGCTTACCATCGATGACAATACAATTATCAACCAATTAAAGAGCAATTCTTACCTTTTCGGAAGAGTTAAGAATTAGTTGCAATTCTTTGAGTGAGTTCTGCCAAACAATCCAATGAATTGGATATAATGTCGACAACTGTTTGGCCAAATCAAGAACTGACTCATTGCTCACTTGACTCACGTCTTCGGCGGACAAATCATTTGTCAATTGTTTGACATTTGATGACATCTTTTATGATTTATCACAAAACAAAATATTTGGACTTAAAATCAAAGATAAATCGATGGAAAACTGTTATCACAAAAGCATTCAAATAATGAAAGAAAGGATTTCAATGAAAATAACGATAAATAAAATCTAAACAATAATTGAATTAAAAACGATTAAAACAAATACATATCAAATGATATTACAATCGATGTCTTTATTATTGGCTTTCATTCACACAAATGTCACACATTATGTCATCAACTCATTCATTGCGCGCATAACAAATACAACGATACGGTGGGGGACAGTAGGGGACGGTAGGGGACGACAGGGGACGGTAGGGAACAGTTACTGTAAACTACTGTAGGGGAATGAACTTTCTTAAAATAACTTCCAACCTAGCAATTGATTTTATGAGATTATTAGCATGATTAAACCTGGTTGAACTCTCTTTCAATAACTTTGTAAATCACTATCTATACACTTGTCAGCTGACAACAGGCAAACTCCAGTATAAATAGTGAAAAAGTTTAATCTTGCTATAATATTATCTTTTAATTACTAAAATTAACTTCTGTGATTCTGTTATTGTTTTCCTAAAAAATGTAAATAAGTTAGTTTAGCCATTTTTGAGAAATGTTTTAGAAAAATCAAGGTACTTCAATTTCGAATTGGAATACTTCATTCCTTTTTTAAGACAACTTCTCCCAGCCAAATCATGTATTTGCCTAGGAGAATTTAAAATATCTAATTAATTCAATGCTTTATTAATAAATAATTATAATGCTCGGTAAATTAACTAGCATCACAATTTGAAATTATTTAAAAGACCTATTAGTTGAAGAATAAGTTAGAATTTACTGAGAAATTAAAAATGGATTGTTTTCAGATGAAAAACTTTTTTGGTCTTTAGAAGGATTAAAATAATTTAACTTATTCTCAACGAATAAGACTATGAAGAATATGGTGACAATTATCCTTGCTCAGATATGCTCTAATGGTTAGAATACTTATAACGTATACTATGGATGACATGATTAAAGTGTTTTCAATGTTGTGTTTATTGAATGACTTAATTGAATGGCAAATACTTTCATATGTTTTCCTATTATTGTGTGAATTGGGAAACAATTTTCATTGAATTTATATGAAAATCAAAGTCTATAATAAAGCGTCGATTCATTGCAAACAAAATTGTTATCATTTTTATTGAACGCAAGAATTGAGTACAAAATATAAATCAAAACCTCATTATATTTGTCATTGAATTTAGTTATCAATGCATTAATGAAAACAATTAACAATTATCTCATCTAAATGTCGATTGAGTTGATTATCAATTGAGACAATAGTGACCAAAGGTTACCATTGATACAAAAGTTACCATTGATTCTAAAGAAGAGATAATGGGTTCCACTCCTGATATTCCCTCACAATTACTCCATAGAAAGTAAGCCATCGATTGATATACGAATCAAATAAATATTTTATTACAAAATTAAACTAATCTTCAATTGATTTTTCGTAGACTTAAAAGATCCCAATCTTTGACTTTGACGGAGCATTTGGTGGACACCAAACCACTTATAGATCCCAATTCCAGTGAGGTATGATTGGATCAATTTATGAATGAATGGATTAACTAATGATTTGTTTGTTATCTGATATATAGTCGAAGACAAGTGACGTAAGCGTTAAACTGAAGATGTCGTGTGAAATGTGTAAGAATTATGAGATTCAGTTACAAGAAATGCAATACAACGAAGTGGTTATGGGTTTGCAGTTAGAAAATAATGAGAAGACTATTAAACAAATTAGAGAAGAGTTAAGAAAAGAGCAGAACTTTCGCTCAGATTTAGAGGAGAAGTTCAATGAAGACGCAAAAAGAGCGGAGAAAGACGTCAGAGATTTATGCCTTAGAGTTGATGAAAGTCAGAAGAATATTGATATGTTGACCAGAAATCACTCAGAATTACGCAAAGAGGCCAATGATATCATATCTAATCTAATGAATCAAATGGAAGAGACAAACAAAGAGTTACATCGAATACAAACCGATAATAATATTCTTTTGGGTAAATTCATAGCCAAAAGTCAAGTCCTTCAGAGCGAACCAATAGACTTACCACAAGATATCGACGAAATGCAATTCTATTGTCTTAAACTAAGGGAAGAACTCATCACAACATTAGTGGCAAAAGAAAGAAATGAAGAAACTCTTAAAAGTGAAATCCTTTTCTTAAAAGAGCAGATGATTGGAGAACAGCAAACGAAAGAGACAATTGAGGAAAACCTCACTCAAGACAACGATTTGTTGCGCTCTACTGTCGACTCCTTTCAGACGGAACTCATTGATTATAAACAGAGATATGCAGAACAGGAACAACAGTTAATCCAGTGCTCCGATAGATTGAATCGATTGACTGATAAAACTCAGCAAAGAATAACTGAATTGGAACTACAAGTCAATGATCTCAGCTCTGCTAAGGTATGACCACATCTGGTAAGCACTGAATTGATTGATTGATTGTCTTTTAGACCAAATGGGAAGGGGATAACTCGCATTTGAGGAATAAAGTGCAGAGTCTTCAGGTTGAACTCGATAACAGTGAAGCCGTTCAAAGAGATTTCGTCAAATTATCTCAATCTTTGCAGGTTATTATTGAGTGCTTTTGTTGTCCTCATCTCAAAGACTTTTTTGATAAATAGATCCAATTGGAGAAAATCCGTCAGTCAGACGGTGAGGTTCGGTGGCAACACGAGGACGACATCATTGAATGCAATTCTTGCAAAAAACCCTTTCACTCGAAAAAAGAAAAAGTAATGATTTGGTGATTATTGACAAACAATTGACATTCAAATGGATCTCAAATACAATGATTTAGTGTCCGTTTGATGTCAATTGTTATGAATGATTGGTTTGTCATAAATTGTTTTCTGAATTACAGTCTCATTGCTGTCATTGCGGTCGAGTTTTCTGTTCGGAATGCAATAATAAAGTGATTTATGGCGGACCAAAGCGCCGTCCCTTCAAAGTGTGTGGCGTTTGTCACACTTTATTAGACAACCAGACGGCCTGTTGGTTCGTAAATGAGGCCCCACAGAGTCCCACGTGATTTGTCTCCACTTAACTCTTAATTATAACTTTATTTCTAATTATTAATTGAAATATATTTTATTTATCTATTGATTAGAATTTTCTTATTATTGATTTTAGTCAAAGCGGTTGATTAGTCATACAATTTGATTGTCTTTCCCTTTAATTCAATTCAATTGTTTTTCATTCATTCGTTGGATTTGTTTTTCTCTTCATTTAATTCGATTTAGTTTTTCAATAATTAAAATATTTTTTAATTTCTATAAATTTTTCGTTGTTTTACTTATTTTTGCAACTTTTATGCACTAAGTTTTTATTCAATTAATTTCCTAAACATTCCTTTAATTAAAGGGTTTACCATCATTTTGAAATGAGCTTGGTGTTCATAGGAAGGCATTTTCCTCTAGCGTTTGCCCAAAATTGGCCTAACAGACCTAGTATCTATTCATTGACTTAAATTTTCATTCCGCAAAAGGGGATGGGGTTAACCGCTTTCTACCACAAAGATGGGGGGTTTGCTTATCCCTTGTTTAATCCTTTTATGGTGTTTGTGCTGAATGAATATAGTGTCCTTGCTCAACCCTTAATATTAATAAAAACAATGTAAGATATGTAAATGAAATGTTTGTAAGAAATTATAGATATTTAAATGCATTTAAAAGTCAGCTTCAGATTAGTTTTTGAAAATGATATCCTAATCGAGAGATTGTATACCTTTCCACTCCTCTAAATGAATTGAGAGGGAAATTAGGAAACAAAAGCTATTCACAAATTGATTTGCGTTTAGTTAAGCATATTTTCTCTAATTATGTTTTATAAAAATTTCAAAACTTGATTCACAGATAAACAGAACTTATAAATGATTTCTCTGATGATGTGAGGGATAAAAGAAATATAAAAAATGTATTATCTTTGAAATTAATGCTTTTGTTGTCAATTTTAACCGTAAACTGGATTTTATTTTATTTGAATCATGAATTCCAATGGAATGGGAAAAGAGAATCGATTTTTTGTATTAAAAAAAATAACTCTTTGTGAGACTAACTTGGACATATTTGATAATATTTGGAAATGTTTATTTCTAAAAGTTCAAATCAAAATTTCTTGTAAATATTTAACTGAATTATAGTCATTTGTAAAATGTCAATAACAAGGTTAAGATTAAATTGCATTAAATGTATTAAAAGTAAATTTATTTACGAAATACATTAATTGCTTGAAGTAAATCAAAACATCTTTGTTTGAGATGTGTAAGGCTATAATTATGAAGTTACCATTAAAACACTGCCTTTAATATGCGTTATATTCGTGAAAATCTATAGAAATTGGTGTAAATATTTTCTTCTATCAGTTAATTGAATTCTATTTGAAAAGATTAATTAAAAGCTAAAAAATAATTTTAATTTTTGCAAAAAATGTTTTAAACAAATTATGGCTAACTTTAGTGTCGAAAAGTGAAGTGTCTTTTACAGGGGTTTCAAATTCTGAGCTCTAAATTATAGTCAAAACATTTTCAGAATTTCAATGGAATACAAGAATAATTTATTTATAATAAATTTTTCAAATTTAATCTTCTTAGGACAGAGTTTTTGGACTATAATCTGGTAATTACTTCGCACTTAAAAGTGTTTTCCTGATTCCTCATGAATTTATGACTAAAAATCTTATTATTAATTAGAGATTTACTACAAATAAATTATTAGATATCATCGAAATACACAATATATTCTTTAATATTTTTATCCCATTTTATTTTAAATTATTACTAATACAAGTTTAGGAAATAATTGATTGAATTATAATCATTTGGAATACAAAGAAATCAATTAAGAAATAATTGTTTAGTAAAAGAGTTAAAACAAATTATGTTTCGAATGAAAATCTATTGTAAACTCAATTATTTGTTGAATTGAGAGCACTATAAAGTTGATGGTTTAATTCCGGAGAGATTGCAAATACAGAATAGCTCACATGGTTTTGAACAAGTTCTACATTAATAAATGGGTCTTGGTTACTATGCATATAAGCTCTTAAGCCATTGCCAAAGCGTATAACACCCAGTCCATTGAAACTTCCAAGACAGGCGCCAACCTCGTTGTACATATTTTGCGGAATGTGGCCATGTTGAGTTATTCCCTTATTTAATTGAAGTTTATTAATACAACTTTGAAGTTTTGGGTGAAAATTTTGCGGGTTATTAGTGGAGCCAATATAAATGCTTCTATCTAAATCTCTGAACCAGAAGTAGACCCAGGGCATTCCTACAACACAGTGCTGATCAAATCCTTGAGTATTACCGCTATAACTGCCGACAAACCAAAATCTCCAAAAATATTTTTGAGACAACATTTGGAAAACATTGCGAACAAAGCTCTCATGACTTTCACTTTGATGCGATTGAGCATAATTATGAATTTCTCTCCTTGCTACTTTGCTAAAAAAATTGTTCTTAATGTCATTAATGCCGTCGTGAGTGATCTTATAAAGGGTGTTGGATACGGATCGGAAGTGCTGTATATCTCCATTAATTGTTTTCTCGAGATCTTCAGACTTTGGATATTGCATTCCAAGGCAGACACTATGCAAGAACATAGCCTGAGAAGTGGATGTGAGCAGGATCTTTGACCAGTACTGAAAATTAGTCATATTGTAATCATCTTTCATGACATTCATTAGAGGCAGAAACTGTTCGCTCGTCATCTCTCTGTTCACGAAATTAACGAATTCCAGCATTTTATTGGTCTCGCAGTCAGACATCAAATTCTTTCGTGTGATGTCAGTCGGGGTTTCGATATATCTCTGATAGGAATCTTGTAATACATATAATTTTTCTGCGTGTTGTTTGTAATAATTTATCTCGGACACGTGAATTATTTTACTGGAGAGGTCATCTATCTTATTTTCAATAGCGAACAGATGACTGTCCATATTTTTAAGCATTTTCTTAACTTCTGCCAATTCATCCGGTTTATGGATAAAAATGCTTAATATGCCAGAAATGATCTTGGCAATAGGACCCAAATAAGGAATGACACTTCCCAGGGTGGCAACAGCTTCTATAATAGACTCAGTGTTTTGAAGGACTGCAGCTTTCGTTATAGAAATTCCCAATTTTGTAAAAGCATTGATAGCTTCCAAATTCTTTGGATCTTCAGAGGTTTTCGGGGAACTGAAGGGTTAAAATTTTATTATAAAGCACATTCTAAATGTGATATCATGTCAATTATAATACCATACATTGTATTGGTGTTGAAAGGAAGCAAATAATGGAAATCATTGTTTTGAATCCCTTTAATTTCCTTCACCACTACTTTTTGGGTTTCAAAAGACGAATCATTTAATTTTTGATCAAATGATTGATCAACACTCGCAGTGACGGCAGTAATGAATACGACAATTAGTAAAAACATATTCACAAATAGTTACAAAATATTAAAACTTAAAAAATAGTTTCAAAATTTAATATTAGAGATCTATTTCTGCAAAAGATTAATGTGAACCCCAAGTGCTGGTATGGGTTGTGATAAACGATTTGAATTTAACAGTATTTAAATGCATAACAATAGTCGTATGACTGTTGATATCCTGATCTTATCATCTCAGAGGGACTTCAAGATTAGCTCAAATAATATGTTAAATTCACACTAATTTAAATCCTGTTGTTTTAAAATTTTAATCATTAATATAGCTTTCAATTGTAAAATTAACAAGATCAAAATTATTTTTAGAACATTCTTT
>JAQIWF010001859.1:0-10566 GCA_034694965.1 Ceratozetes gracilis
TTTTATATATTAATGCATAAAAGGTTTAAATGAATAAAATGAGAAAATTGAGAGAAATAGAGAGAGAGAGAGTATGAGAGAGAGAGAGAGAAATAGAGAGAGAGAAAGAGAGAGAAATAGAGAGGGAGAGAGAGTATGGGTGAGAGAGAGAAATAGAGAGGGAGGGAGAGTATGGGAGAGAGAGAGAAATAGAGTGGGAGGGAGAGTATGGGAGAGAGAGAGAAATAGAGAGGGAGGGAGAGTATGGGAGAGAGAGAGAAATAGAGAGGGAGGGAGAGTATGGTTGAGAGAGAGAAATAGAGAGGGAGAGAGAGAGAGTATGAGAGAGAGAGAAATAGAGAGGGAGGGAGAGTATGGGTGAGAGAGAGAGAGAGTTGTGAATAAAATAAAAGATAAGGGAATTTGAGATAAAGTTGAGAATCAAAATCGTATAACAAGTCTTACAGATGTCTTATATATAAGTTGAGGAATAAGTCAAAAAGAGGAAGAAAACAGCGCTTAAACGGAAAACAATGGACAAAAAGTCAAAAGAAAGGGAGAGAGAGGAAAACGGAATATTGAAAGGAAAAAATAAAAACATTGGGACAACTATTTTGCGCTCAGCATTAGTTTTGATGTGAAAAAAGAGCACAAATTTATTTATAGAGTCAACCAAACAGAACATTAATTAACAGAAAATCTGTAGAAAAACTGTTCCGAGTATTGAACCGAAGCCTAAATTCAAGAAAAATTGAGTGAAAATAAGAGCAAATATACTCTGAAAACCACTAAAAATCAAATACAAAATAAGACACTTCTGTCGTATAACAGCCTATTATTCTGTGTTTTCTCGTTAAGAATATTCTGTACCAAAACTGTAAACAGAAGTAGAAGTGGTGGCAGAGATTCTGCGCCACGATTTCAGTGGTATTGACATCCCTTTCCAGTGATGTTAATCAGAGAAACGAAATGTTTTCGTTAGTAATTGCCCACAATTTTACTAAACTATTTGAATAAAAAGTTTAAAAGAGTTAAATCATAGAATAATATTTTTAATAGAAACTAGTTTGTTTGGTATGTGAGTTATGAATATAATCCAATTATTAACTGTTATTTAAATACTTAATTTATGATTAATAGACAAAATAATGTAAAATGTTAAAAGATCACATGAAACATTTCCTTTTGTTAAAGATTATTTTTTTAAATTATAAAAATGTATAATTTAATAGAATTTAAAAAGGACCTTACACAAATGTTAATTAAATTGTGGCTTTCTTATAAAAACGCCTTATGTTAAGAGATTTACTTGATTAAAATTTTATTTATTTACTTCAAATAACTTAATGGAATGAAAATACAAATTACCTTAAAATATGTGTTTGTTTGATACTTTTAAACGTCTTATCACATTATGATCGGATCAGAAGTCTATAGCAGAGTATCACGTGCCTTTTCCCTGTTAATTTCTGGATGTTCATAGTTGCAATCCCAGTTTTCCCCACTTCGTTCCAGCAAAACACACAAAAAACTGTTGACAAGTAATTTATGGTAATTACAAGATTTAATACGCATTTAGTGCGTAGAAAAATTTCCTTGAGATTTGTTATTGAAAACAATTTTCAATGACATTTTTTTTCTCATGGTTCTTTTTTGTTGCTAAATTGTGACGCTCCCTGTCGTCATACTTTCTTGTGCGCGATACCTGGATCGGATCAAGAATGGATGTTTCTTGTTAAACATTATGACATTTTCACAAATAATTAAATGGTAATAATAATAATATAACCAGTGACAAACATAAATAGACCACCAAGATCAATTTCACGATTGACATCAAAATTTAAATTGTGATATTTAGGCATGGTAAACATAAACAGTAAAAGAGCCTAAATTACAATTTTTGTTATAAAGAGCAACGAAACATCTGGGAAAGTTACCATGGTAAATTTGAACAGCTGCGCACCCGAGAGCAGCATTTAATACCTTTGTGTTTAGGGTTTAGCCTATTCTGTATGAAAACATAACTTACTATCAAAGCCTAACTCAAGCGAACTGTTGTTCACTCGATCACACATTTGTGAACCCGAAACGTATCGAACACTCCAACGAACATTAGATTTCATTTGAAAAGTAGTTCTGTGTTTTGCTCCGACACTCGGACTGTGCTCACAACAAATGTGTTGTTTGTTGGCTGTTGTGTTAACTGTGATATAGAGTAGAAAAATAAGTGAATAAAGAAACTGAGAGATAGAAGAGTAAAAAATGCACCACTTTTTAGCTCATCCCTATCTCTGTATATAAATCTATTGGTTATATATCTATAAAGTTTATATAAAATTTCTTTTTCACTCGTTTTACAACAAATAACTTCTTTATTCGCATTCAATATCCTCTAAATTCTTGTAAAGTCTTCACTTGTTTTCAAAGAGATTCTCAACCGATTCACTCATTCTTCAGGTGCTGTGACTCTCATATAAAAAGTGAAATTCAATGGATAGAGTTTTACTCCTCGGCTCGGAATAGAAGGAAAGCCTTAATAAGAAGAAGAGTGAAGAATATTCTTCTGGTGATCATTAACAGCACAATCACTTGTGTGTGTCATCAATATGTCAACACTTGTTATGTAAGTCTTTTCCTATTCTTCTTCTTCTTCTTTCAATACTATTGTTATATAACTCATTCGTATTCTCCGTTTCCATCAATTCTTCGAATATAATGTAAACAAATTATGAGTAAATTTATAGCCAAATGAAATGCAAATAATATTCAGTATTCATATATCTGTTGTAAATATAAATGACTTAATAAATGTCAGAATTATTGAATAAATGTGTGAAGAATTGCTCTCAAAAGTAATAATTTAGTCATACATATAGTAAACATGAGAAATGATTTTCATTCCAATAGTAATCTTAGTAAATATTGATGGGGCTTATCAACGATAGTTAGCATTTTACTAAATGGTCATTTGATCCATTAACAATTTTTAGAATTATTGTCCTCAATTAATTGTCGATGATAAAAATAGATAATTAGAGCATGTTGACATTTTTCAAACGAGAATATCATGAAGTATAACGATAATCATCACATTAAGCAGGGATACCCAAGCTCATTGACATTAGTAAAGGAGTTGATGGACATCTAGATATATTGCTTAAATTTCTTCTAAAGATTTGACCATGAACATATTTAATTTTAAGAATATAAATATGAGATAAAGCAAAATCTTACGAGGTTTCAACCTCAAGCAAGTTTCAAACGAGGAGAAAGAGGTTTTATGCTGAGCTTCCTTCTTGGGTAACCCTCATATTTACTATACGATCTCATTGTTTAATTTAATGAATGGATAGCTATCTCTTCAATGCTTTACTTCCATTATATTTGTGTTTACACTTTTATACTGATTTCTTTTCTTGATGTTTGCAAAAATATGATTACAGACACACTCAGTATCTAAGATTCAATCTCTAAAAATTCACCAACATATTAAATGAGGCAGTTAATTCAATAAACATATGAAACATCCATTTAAATCATTAAATATCTTCTAGAACATATGCTCAATTAGCTAGAATATATTCACCAACATATTTATTATTTGAGCCACCTTGGTCATTCCCATATAATTTGTAATGCTATTTATACCAAATGTTTGAACCGTAAACAAATTGTTTGGGCTCTTAGTGTATACACTGTTAGGCAATGACCACAGAATACACAAAAATGTTAAGAATATTGTGTTGAGTGTATGGGAAATATTGGGCTCACAATGTATTCCTCGTTAAGACAATGATATACTGATTGCACTAAACAGCGATTTAGGCATTAATTCGCTTAACATTTATAACAATCTGTTTTGACGGACAAAAGCTAAAAATAATTGTTTTACTTTTTGCTCGATTATTCTTATTTTTGATTCTACTGTATAACAAATTTTTATCGCATCTTCTGGTCTATCGGTTTGTGGGACACAATTGAAGAATAGGACAGTTATATATCAAAGCTCGAGAACAGTGTAAATAGTCATTAATAACGCACATAAAATGTTTGGAAG
The DNA here is from genome assembly GCA_034694965.1 of Ceratozetes gracilis. Classification (NCBI taxonomy): domain Eukaryota; kingdom Metazoa; phylum Arthropoda; class Arachnida; order Sarcoptiformes; family Ceratozetidae; genus Ceratozetes; species Ceratozetes gracilis. The sequence continues at coordinate 4,040 of JAQIWF010001859.1, forward strand.
TGGAACTCCTCCTTAAACTCCGGGTAGAAAATCAATTAATTGAATGCAATTCTTGTGTAAAGTCTTAAGACTTTTGGCAAAGAAAACGCTCAAATGATTGAACAGTTATATAATTGGTGACAAAAATAAGATAAACACAAATGGGTTTACTATTGTTGACAGTGTTGTGGCCCACAAAAAACTAGAGGACAACCACAGAGTGACACTCCAACTAACGAACCACTTAACAGACCAATTGTCGTCATTTCTCAGTGGAAACCGAATATAATCCCAAATAATCTTTGATTGTTATTCTGAGTGAAATCTTTTCCATAAAACCATTTCAACGATTCGTTGTTTAATAGATTTTCCCAAAAGATTTGTTGGATTTTCTCAAAGAAAACGACAAAACATTTTGTTAAACAAATATTTTGCTATTTATTGTGAATAATCATTATTCATATGCTTTCTTTCAGAGCACACCACAGCCACACCGGACTGAGTCTATTCACGGCTGTGATGTCGTCGTGAAGTAAATCCATTGTGAACTCAATGTATTGTGAAGTCTATAATAACGAGCAAAAAATGATTAATATTTTTTAAACACAAGACGTTTTGCACCGAAAAGTCATCGAAGAGAAAACAGATTACGAAATATTACTTAAGAGAAGAAAAAGTGTTATAATATTTAATAATAAATATTAAACTTATGTTAAGAATAACAATAAACTTATCATTAATATAAACATTTTGCTGCAAGCTCATTCATTAATATTAAAAGTGACTTATAAGGCTCGGCTTCATTTATCACTCGCTTTTTGTGCTGAACTAAAACAACATTTTTTTGGTGAACTCTTGTATACAATAGACATAAATATTAGGAAATTCTTGTGAAGAGAATATTCTCTAATAATTCTTGTTATCAATTCTTATATTGAATGAAAAAAGACTAATAATATTGCTCTGGAATTCTAAGTTCTCGATTCGGAGAACTACTATTCACGGGCACAGAATAATTTGTTATAGTCCTGGTTCAACAAAAAAAAGCCCGATTTTATTCTGCGCGATGCGAATGGCTATTAATTATATAGATTTTGTATTAATAATAATGAGACCTAGAAGATTTATTACTATATTCTGTGCTCTATTATACTGTTGTGTATTATATTGTGTTCAAAGTGTCTCCGCTCTAACTAACCAAAAGTAAGTAAAGTCGTCTTTTTTGTCTCCCTTTCCCCACGTTTCTGATACAAGTCTGATATTAGAGACAATATTTCATTGAATATAACATACAGTGTATATAAACTTGAAATTTTCTTTTATCCATTCTCTACATTTCAGGACTAACCAGGGATAACGTTTTACAACCCCCTTTCGCTCGTAGAAAGCTCTAAAATACCCCCTCATATTTTGAAATATTTCTATTCCTGTTAAAATTAATTCTATGAACAAATTGTCTCAAAGTTTTGACAAAGAAATATTGCCAGTCCCCTTCTTGAGCTTGAAGAGCTTGAGTAGTCCTGTGCTATTCTGCGATCCGTTTTTCTTATTCTTCTTTGGCTGTAATTTATTTGAGTGTCAAATAGTCAGTGAATGAAAGTCTTTAAGAAAATGACTTCATTTTAAAGATTTTACTCGAGTTTTGGGTTTAATATTAGTAATGAAAATACTGTTAAATGGTTTGTGAAAATTGGATGAAATTCTTTCTCCTTTTTTTGGGATTTTATATCGTAATTGCCTTGAATATTAGGACAATCCTAAAGATTCTACAGGTTTCCTTAGCATGCTTAACCATAATTGTTGGATCAATCTCAATTTCAATTATGAAATTATCGGAACCAATTTTAAATTGTAAACAAGGAAAATAAAATAATCTTAAAAAGAAAACAAACAAATGTTTGTGAATTATATCTTTAAAATTTATGAAAAGTGTCCTGAACAAATATAGATAGGATTAACACTTGGTAATTTATTTTAAAATTCAATAAATTGCTTAAACAACATCATGAAAGAGTGGTTTAAATGAAAATTGCATTTTAAAGAATCACACGATAAACTCAATCAGTTATGCAAATATTTGACTTGGATAATAACCAGGATGAGTACGATTTTGGCATGCGCAAACTTAGAATCTGGATCACCCACTTGAATTTAGTTTTCAACTTATAGAAGTGCTCTTGAATTTCTAATTTCCTAGAATACACATTAGGCTTATGATTTGTGAATATAGTAGTGCCCTCCTGGTCACCCCTTCCACTTAAAATGACGTCTACAGAGAGTAGTCCTCAAACCGAGTGTTCAGTACTTTTCATACATTAATTAATTTAATGAATATTTATTTTGTTGGAGTTGAGAGACGAATATCTAATAACTAATCATGCTAATTTTGGTAATTATCATAACTAATAAGATATTTAATATAAGAATGTTTTTCATAGATTTTGATAGATTTTTGAATATAATTATTCGCATTTCATAATCACTACTAATTAGATATTCATTAGAAGACTACTATTAATAAAATCATTTAATAATTTCCTCTTGATAATTCAACGCTGGTGCTAAAATAAAATTTGCATTAACTAGACTACTATTCTCGTCGCTTCTTCTTTGACCCGTAACCTACCAGTGCTCTCCTGAGAGCTATGATAAGAGGTATCTCTTCAGTAAAAGAATGGATTCATTTAATTATAAGAAACAGTTAATTGAATTTCATTCGCCTTTTGAAGGAGACGGGTCTCCAGAGGACTGTCTAAAAGACTATATCTCAAATTTGCCTAGTTCAATACTGCAATGCACTATAACTCCATTCTCATTATTCTAATATGAATTCAAATTTATTGAATTAAGGCAATCCAATACTCGTTAGTTTTGTATTTGATCAAGATTGAATTAAATCACAAAAGAGCAACTTGATGATTTAATTTAAAGGTAACATGCTATACTTTTAATATAAATAGATAATTTTATAGGTTCAAATATAAGAAGTATCAAAACCAAAATAACAATCTTAGCAACTCTAAATTAACATGCACATATTGTAATAATTTTATCCAAATTAAAAAAATCAATGTGAGATGTTATTTTGTTGTTATCCTGGATATTTATGAGTAATTTAATATGAAAATCTTTTCTATGAATCTTTTCTATAAAAATATCAAGCTCTTCTATATTTTATTGATTGATTTTAGATTTAAAATATGAAATAGGGTAAGTTTATAATCGGGATATTGTCTAGTTTTATTTTTTGTTATTTATAAATTAAACAAGAATAATTTAATGTGAGTGTACTATCTATAGCAGGATAAGATAAAGCACTTTTAAAATTAAGATATGACTTGCTATTTGAGGACAAGCTAGGGAACATTCAACCTTTAATTATAGTTATCGAGAGTTTTATACAGAACTTCTTTCATCGCTAACAAGATGAATGAGCCAAAATGCATGCTCTAGCATAATTTGTTATATCATATAAACAATGAAAACATGGTGACAGTGCGCAACAGTATCTCATAAGAAATATAATATCTTTGGGTTTCCTCTTAATTGAAATAATTTTTGAGTCCATTTCTGGAATCAATTTGTAATTCGATATACATTTCAATGCATTAATCATAGGAAGGAATAACAAGAATCAGAAAATGAGAAAAACTAATAATAATTGTAATATCTTTGGACGGGTATCTAATTTCAAGAAGTTACAGGTTTTCATTGCATAATCAAATTTTTGCTTAGATCTTAAATAACAAGGCATTAATTTATATCAGGGTAATCTAAAGTGAGTCTCACTAAAACCCACTATCTATGTAAGAAAGCATTATGTTTAAGAACAATTATTAGGCATTTCCAAAGTTCCCTCTAGTCAGCTATATGACTGATACTTATATACTTTTATTAACATGTTCAGTTGTAATATGTGATGAGAAAAACTAAATCAGCTAGATATTAACTGAAGATATTAGCCTGGTAAATGAAACCTGTATAGAGAATTGGGAATACATTAGCAATAAATCGGGATATTTGAATAGTACTTTCCGTATATATTACGCCGTATAATGTAAACAACAAAGAACATATTTTTTCAATCTTAATAATATGAATGCATTTTTGGTACCCAATCGTTGAGAAAATAATATTAACGTAATAAATTTGTAAGAATCTATTAGAAGAAACCGGAATATTCTGGCCATTGATTGTTAAACATAATATTCATTACTTTTGGTTTTTATTAAAAAATTCAATACAAGAATCCTTATATTGAAATCTTATTTCATGAAATTCTTTCCAAATATTCTTAGATTACACATACCAGGGATAAACAGACTCTGGCTTTGGGGTAGTTCTTAATCATATCCAAAGAATGATTAGAGGACTTCCCCTGTTCTACATCTCTGTCAAAATGAATCCTTAATAGTGAATAAAATTTTCAATTTTAAAGACTTTAGGAATTTCTCTAAAATCGATAATAATTTTGAGATATTACCTAGTGCAAAGGAATTTGTATGTATTCAATTTAATGCAACCATATAGACTAAAATCAAGGATGAGTACAATGCAATTAGATAAGCTTGAGTCAATTAGAAATGTTTTGGATTGGACACATTGAAATTGGTGAGGGAGTGAACCAGAATCACTGTAAATGGTGTGGGTAGATTACTATTAGTGAGTTTGCAAAATACCCCTTGGCTACGGTTATTTGAAAAGTTGTTCGAAAAATGTTAAAAAAATTGTTGTAAAGCCCTGAAAGCGTTTCGCTCAGACCACTGCTCTTTGAGATGTCGGAGGAAAATGAGTGAAGTTTTTTAATATACATTTCCCGTCAGTTCTCCGATTACTTGAGATTTCAATACCCAGTGGACTGTATGTTTGAAGTGTGGCACTGGTATGTCTAGTGGTCAGTTCAACTGAAAGCGACACGATGTAGGAGTAGAGGATGAATAAGTGAAAAGACTGTGCAAACAGTTATAGGTTCTGACATTTGTGTAGCTTTTGATTCGAGCGACACAAATGGCTGGAAGTCATAAAACTTATAACAAGATATGTTTTCCTGACTCAGGAATCAATTCATTTGTAAAAATTGTGTCACAATTTTCATCTTTAATCTTAACAGGAGTTGATATATGATTATCTTGGTTAGTTAGTAAAGAGCAGGGTGTTTGTGGTGATGACCCCTTGACTATCAATAAGTCTTTGAATCAAAATCAAAATACTTGACATTCCGCTAATGATTGCATTGAATGCCTTTTGAACTTATGCTCAAAATATAGATTTTTATTGAATTGATGGCCGAGTTATCAGTTGTAAAGAGTTGCCGGAATTTTATCCGATTTGCCAAAAGAGCAAAGATCATTAAGTACGTAAAAGGCCTTGATATATTATTCAATCAACTATATGCATTTGCTTTTATCATGATCATTTATATAATAAAGTTTTAATAAAGAGTTATTCTACTGAATCACAACTAGTAATTTATTCAAAGCTTATAGCTTGAATATATTTGATATAAAAAATTTGATTATTTACCTTTAATATTTATTCCAATAAAGTTTATATAGTAAAACTGTAATTTTGCCATGAAGACTATTTTAAATAAATTACCTATTATAAAATAAATACCCTGGTCGAAATGAATTTGTTACAAGGAATCAGGTTGATTTTGGAATTATTTGATATTACGTACTGAATGGATGAGACAAACCATTGATTTGATGTTTTTGATTGAATCGTTTGGATTTCAGATTAGATTAACATTTGATGTCATTTGAGCGCAAAATATGTGATGAGACGGACATTGAATTCTTCGCAATTTTATACTAAATAGAAAGGAATTTAATTATTAATGTGTCCGACGACGTGAAAATTTATGAGCCTGCTAATTGGATAATTCCAATAAATTCAGAATATTTGTTACAATAAATCAAAAGCTGTAACATACATGTATATTTCAAAAAGCAACTTGATAAAAAAGCATACAAAAAATTTTAATCTTGGAGATTCAAGAATTGCAGGTTTTTATGATTTCTTATTTCACCGAGTTAAAGAGCCTGCTCATATCCGAATTTGATTTATTATAAAATATTCTTTTATCTAATAATAGCGTAAAATTAATTAACAAACAAAAATTGATCGAAAAATTTTGAAGTCAAGCATTCTTTGAGATGTCAGAAATGTTTGATCATGATAACACGAGAGAATAGAGGGTCATTTATTTTAATATTGCATTTGATGTATTCATTTGTAAATATATTGTGAATACATTTATGAGTTCAAAGGAGATTTAAAAAACGCCAAAATATGTTCAATAGATAAACGAATGACTAAAATGACAGCAAAATTGTTTTCCAACTCATTCATAATGTGTAGCAATTTTGGCATGCTCCAATTTGATTATCAATCTAGACATTAGCAGTGCATATCTGTCTTAACTTGCTTAAAAGATTATCAATCATTTTAATTGAAACTTTATTCGCTCATCAAATGATATATTGTCTCAAACTTTTCTTTGCATCTCTCTCTCTCTCTCTCTCTCTCTCTCTCTCTCTCTCTCT
>JAQIWF010001860.1:0-10565 GCA_034694965.1 Ceratozetes gracilis
GAGAAAGAGAGAGAGAGAGAGAGAGAGAGAGAGAGAGAGAGAGAGAGAGAATATTGTTTTAAACTTAAGTCCCAGTTCGTCACCGTTACGGAACCAGTGCTTAAAATGAGTCGAAAATGATTTAAAAAGAATATACTGTAGACTAGAGTAGAGAATAGCTGTGAGTCTGTATTATCGGATGAATAGAGAATTTCAATTAGGAATGAGTTACACATTGTTTAACCTTATGTTATGCCTCTGTTTCGGTGGGAGATATGCTCCGATAATATTGAATTCCGCTTTAAATTTAGTATAAGCTTTTCAATAGTCTATAAATCCTAGAAATACTTGTTTACGGCTTTAACTAATTTCTTATTATTATTACTATTTTTCTGTGTCTTCTATTGAATGCATTAATAATAGCTAAGAATGCTTTTGAAAGACTAAATAATACGAATCACTGACAGTAACATGAGTATCATTGAGTCGACTTTTTTGTCTTAACTTTTTATCCATTCATTTATTTATTCATTCATTCAGACCTATATTTTTAGATATAGTTTTAAAGCCATTATCTATTAATACATATCTAATCTACAATTCACTATTGGATTGACTTAAAAATTAAAAAAATTCCATAAAATAAATCCGAAACAAGTATATCATTAAAAGTTATTATTATTATTCATTAATATGTGAAACGCTTTTAATTTCAATAAATTCATTTTGAGTGCAATATTCTTATGAATGACTGATCAGATTATAATAAATAATTGATTTTTAATGTAATTCTCTTTCTATTGCAATGATTCGTAACGTTTGAGACAAATCCAAACCAAAGGTGACTCCAATTAAGCCATAATAACAATAATAATAAATAAGTTCATTATTCATCCAAATGAGCAGTTAATTCATTTGATGTGAACCGTAATCATTAATGACTTCTTAATTAATAAATACCTTTCCTTTGAATGAGAATGAATTGCGGGTTGAAATTACTCTTACTTTTCATCTATTTTTAATTGATTTGACTTTTACTACATTTCGCATGAATTGTGAATCAAATTTGCGAAACCTATTAATTAGATTTCTGTGTCTATCCATTGGTTTCATTGGTATTCGCAATGATATTAGTTTTGGTCAATCAGTCAAACACAGCATTCAATTGCTGTTTCGTTATATCCTTTTCTTCGCACTTTTTTTTATTTATCAATAATTTTATGATTTATTTATGCAATTCATTAGTAGATCAGTCAATAAAGATATTTATTTGGAATCGAAAATTAGATTTTCATTACTTACTGTCAATTTAGACGAGTATAAGGATTGGTATTTATTATTAATAACATCCTCTAATCCACAGCAGAACCTGTGCCCCAAATAACTCTATTTAAAGATAATTTAAATTTAGTAGAAATGAGTGACGAATATAATAAAAACGAGTCTATCAGTGCTTTTCCAGAAGATTTCGGCAATTATTTTAGCCTCTATTCTCTCTCTCTCTCTCTCTCCCTCCCTCTCTCTCCCATTCTCTCTCCCATTCTCTCTCATTGTCCCTCCTTCTTCCTCTCCTTATCCCTCTCCTTCTCTCCCTCCCTCCCCTCCCTCTCTTGGAATAATTGAAGCAATGGTTGAAATTGAGACACAATTTATTGCTTTTAATAATTTGGAAAATGAGAAACAGAAATGTTTTTCTCGTCTTATAATAAACGGTAGAAAAGACAAAGTAAAGGGAAAGGGAGAGCTGTGGAGAGGTATTGGGAGCTATTTTAAAGCCTCCAAAACTAGTTTTGTTGCGTACGTATCGAATGCAAAGTTTTTTACAGTTTGCAGATTGTATTGAAATTAAGGCTTTTTTGAGCGCTGGCTGTAACCACACAACACATATGGCTATAGTATTATATATAGACAGTGGACTTCATGCCCTATATATGCTATACTTATAAAATCTTTTTAGTCATAGAGCTAGAGTTCCTTTCCCCTAAAAGCCAGCTCAGCCTAAAGTGGGTCATCTGTGTGTGTTTGCCTCATAGCCACTCTCTACCTGGTACACTCAGAGACCTGCCATTGCTAGCGCTGGTGGTGTTGCATAAGGGAAAACTTGGCTCTCGATTTGTGAGCTCTTTCTAAGGTATCGCAAGATTTCTCTCTTCTATCATTTCAACTGTGAAGTGATGTGATTCACTTGACTTCGCCCCACATTTCCCAGTTGTTTGTTGTGTCACTGACTGTCTTGTGTCAGACTAAGGCCCTTGCAATGACATATTGCAGCCATACTTGTGAGTGCCACCACTTCAAACACCATCACTTTCACTAACAACCGGTGGTGAAAGTGGACACTTAGTTATCATTAGTTCATGTGCTTTGACTTCTGGTCACAAACTCACCCATCAATAAACACATGGAATAAGAACATGAATTTAAATTTATTTAATCAGCAAAAGTGTAACTAAACACCCAGCACCTTTCCATTCTTATTTAATGTCTTAATGCGACAATATTTTCGTTGTCTACTAATTGTTTCCGACTGTGATTTTACATGAATTGTGTTATAAGCGATTGAATACTAATTTAATCATTTCCTTCGTCCTCGAAGTCAACAAATACTGAGTTTAGGACTTAATAGTCGACTGAATTTCTATTTCTTTTTATGTGATTTATATTAAAAATTCGCTTTTATGTGATCTTTGAGAAAAGGAAAACATTTAAAGTGAAACAATTGTTAGTTTTGAACGCAATAATAAAATCCGGTCATGGCCCATATCACGGCCCCAAAATCACACAGATCAACTATTATCAATTCAATTCAACCCCCATTCCAATACTTATTATGAGTGATATGAGAACATTTGTTAGTTGACCACCCTCCACATCACCGGTGCTAATGCATCGTGCACAAATTAATAGTCATTTCAATCATAACGACTATTTCATATAAGTTTGTGTAATAGTATTATTCAACAAGCTACTCAATCATTTAAATTCATCCCACTCAACTTTGTTGTATATTGATTGAACTTGCTCGCATGAGCGAGTGTCTATAAGTGTGTATATCACTATATCCATGAACCAATATTTATTGATTACACAGTCATTGAAAGCCAATCATTCAGATTTTCATTGACCAGTTTCAACGTCTACATGCGCATTTAGTTTATCAAATAAGCAAGCAAATGCCAGTAAATAAAAAGCCTTGGTGTATCTGTGTATATATGTGTGTATTAGCAATGTATTAATGTTTGACTACCAATGGATTACAGCAAATGACTGACCAATTGTTGAAACATAAACTCATTGAATAATCCAAAGCATGGATTTGTGATCAAAGTTTCTAACAATGAGTTTACTCTTAGTCTCGTCCCTCTATTTATATGCTATAATTGACTTAATGTCGAACTCATTTGATAATAATCTCCAAAATTTGCATTAAAGTTGTGGATCAGAGCCAAACTGCCCTCTACTCTACCGATTGTGACCTACACCCATGTTATAATCAAGTAAGATATGCTTTAAATTGCAAACATTTTGCTTTTATTGGTGGCGTCCCTATCAGCACAAGGATCTAGTTTTTGGATATATGCTGGTCTGGCAAAATGGTCGACAGAGCTCGAGATGAATACCATTTGATCGGAATATTGTGTTTATTAGCCATTGCTTTCATACCTCAGTTCAGTCTTCCGACTTGTTTCGCATCACACATCTCACAAAACCAATGGGAACCACAACAGGTAAATCACCCTCATTCTTTTTCACCTAGTATGCATATCAGATATCTAGTGGGTTAAAATAGCAGTGTCATTTATTGAAAGCTTTGGGTTACATTTGTAACTTTGCATTTCTTATTCGTATTACTTCACAAACATTTGTCCCATTCTTTCCGCGAGACTTAATTTGCCGTCAATTAATACTACGAAAAGGTTCAGTGGACCAGGTCATATAGTTTGGCAAGTGTGTAAAGTAAAGACCTCCCTCTCCTTGAAGACCATGATAAGCTGAGTCATATAATTTCAGTGAATTTAAAAGTTATAACCCAACCCAATGTAGGATAAAATCTTTAATTGAAGGACAGTTACAACCAAAATGTTAGCCACAGAATAAAATAGTGAAATGAGCCGTACATTTAAATGCATTATATTTTGTAACATTGAGTTTTGGTTGACCATAATTAATATTTTAGTGAGAAAACATTATTGATCATGGCCCCATTAGAAATTGTGCAGAGGAAGACCTCTTGTATGTTTCGGTACCATTTTCGTCAGTGTATAAAAGGGCCGTCAGATTATTAATTAATTCCTTTCTCGTACTTTTGCTTTTTTGCTTCTCTTAGTTCTTATTATCACAGGTTTGACGTCAATAATTTATATTCATTAAACACTGATTAAATCAAAATAGAAGCAAGTTGAAATAGTTTTGCATTATACCTTAGGGGGTTTAACCACAACACCCCATAAGCTATTGACAAGCATTAGGTCTGTCAAGGATTTTAAATTCTTTAGAGAGAAGGGTATATATAATTGTTTGAATATTATCTCAAAAATTACAATTAAATATTGTTTTGTTAAACAGATTCACAAAAGAATGAGTCAAGATGATCTACGAAGTGTTTTCCAAGTAGAGTCACACAATGAAGGTAAGTGCTCTTGCCTCATTTACTCAATCATATGATTAGTCAATTTTGTCAATTATGAGTATATTGTAGTAAATTCCAAATATATATATAGCAAGCAATTAGTCGTTTATCATTAAGCTCATTTTGATACTAATTAAATTAAGAATGTAAAGTAATTGCCCCAGGATAATGCTCTACCTTCTTTAGTTAGAAGTTTTGACTCAAATATTTTTAACAATTTTTTATTTTGAAATTAATATTGATTTCGTCCTTCAGTACCAGAATATAGTTTAACAAATGTGCGAATAATAAGCAAGCGTTCAGTCGTGAGCTCAGACCACAATGAAGTGTCGCCCAAACAAATCCATTTGAATGCTTTCGGCAAACAAATAGAACTCAATCTCCAGAAAAACAAGGACTTCAACGACAGAATCAAAGACATGAAAGTATTTATGGCGGAGACCACAAGTAATGGAAAGTTGCGTTATAGCGAAGCCCCAACAACGGCACAGGTAATGGTCAGGTTTAGTCTAATTTGTTTCCAGTTAAGTCTAAGTTTAGAAAGTGGCCCATTACTGGCCCTTTACTGCTATTATTCAAAGACAAACAATAATTACAATAAGAAGTTGGTCTCAAAAAAAGCCCAATTCTTGTGTTGAGAGCTGTTCTGAATTGATAATTGTTTTCTTCAATAGCGTTGACCTCAAAATTCATATAAATTTATTTCAATTTGTCAAAAGACAAACCAAAATATGCGAAAGTGTTTTAAGAATAATAATCTTTTCCTCGTTTGGTCTCTGATTCGTGGCTTAATATTCACAACCCTTTGAATTAAATGAAATATGAAATTAAAATTTATTATATTTTTAGGGCATTTGTTCACTAAAATGTAAATCATATACTGATTGGGAGAAAATTATTAATAATAAATTTGTGATCACCAGAGGGGTTACTAATAAATTAGATCGCTATCTATCAATGTTGAACAATTTTTACCATGATTAGAAACAGATATTGAGATCTCATATTTATTAATATAAAGGCTGTGGTCCTAAATATTCTTATCATGTACTGCGTGTACTGGTATTTCAAGATCTTGGTCATCTTTCATATGCCTCTCGCATATTGAAGAAAATGTTGAAAAACAATTTTGTGCGAATGAATGAAATCGTGACCCATAGAGCCAACTGAGCCAACACTAACACAGCCAACACAGACAACCGACTCAATCGAGTTCTTCAAATACAATGCCTTTTAACATACATTCCGTTTCATAACATATTTCAATCTAATCTTTCAATTTTATTCTCATTTCTCTTGTTATTGTGATGGGAAAGTGCCAAACACTGACCAAATTAAAGTTTAAACTAGCAAATAGTTCAGTAGTAATATTGTTTTCCTTTGAATCTCATTAGAATTGAAAGCGAAAGAATCAAATTCATTGTAATTATGGCTCATTTTAAGGCCAAATCGCATGTTTGTGACCTTTTCCACTCTTAGTTATTTGAAGATAATTTAAGCTAGTTCAATTTAGTACACTTTCATAGCACAGTCATAGCAACGACAGAATAATTCAAAAATGTTGTTCAGAGAAATTCATTTAAAGGCAATTAATTTGCTCTTATTTTTGTGTCAAATCTTAATCAAGAGATAACATAACTAACATATCAATGAATCGGTGATTAATCAAGGGAAGTTCTCAGCTAATTATGAGTTATGTTCGGGGCCAGTCATTTATCTAACATAAAGCACAGATACCTCATTAAAACACATATCAATCATTAATACTCTCCTATTGTTTGAATTTAACTTTCGATTTGAGTTTTAATAATAACACAAAAAATTAAAAATAAGTTTTTCTAATGAAATGAACGAAAAGAATATCAAAGATAAGAGTTTGAAGATTTGAAAAAAATCTATTTTTAAAGCTCTGAAAATAAGGACTCGACTTCTCTTCAGACGTAAAAAAGTTTCTCTTCTATTGTAAAATAGATTTAGTGTTAAATAGTTTTGATTCATTCAATGAGAAACAGTTTAAGCACTCCTATTATATCGGTTCCAAATTGAAGTCCCATTTCCTTAATTGTATTATATTTTTAAAATAAGAACTGAAAAACTGTTCGCTAATAATCATTATTATTATTATTTTACGTTTCATTGCACTCCTCTCTCATGTCTATTAACATTAAAATGAACTTTATTTTTAGGAAAACCAAAATATAGGAACGACATATCACGACAAGTCAAATATGGCAGCAATTTTAGTCGACCATCAGTCAGATGGAAGTATTCAATTGGTATGTCATCGCATCCATCAATAAAACTTTCATTTCCTAAATTAGAGACCCAGATATACATTGCATTAGTTACACTTGCTCAATCTCAATGAGTTATCATTTTTATCGATCGTAAAAATATCTTTACTTTGATGTGAAATGAGTTAAAATGATTTTATGACATATTTTGATAGCACGGAACCATTGGAAATGATTTAGTGATAAGACCCGTCCCACAAACAGTCAGCTTAGATAACACAGAATATCTCAATTATAACGCCGACGACGGCGACGATGAGATGTTTTTGGATGAAGACGAGGCCATCGAAAACAACAAACGCAACAAATCTAATAACACTGAAACACATTTCTCACAACTGCCGGTCAGCACTGATTCCCGACTTATGGACAGTCAGACCAATAGAAAAAATGCAACAAATAGTCGTATAACTCATGTAATATACAAACGAAATATGTTTGAGGGCGAGAAAAGTCATTCCGATTACAGTAAGCTATTGTCTCAGAGAATTGTCCAAAAGTAGTGACCAATACTTATCTAATCCGTAGTGGAATTGGACTCAAAGTTACCACAAATGGGTCTTAATATTACATCAAATTATACTTCGGGAGAGCATCGTTCGAGTCGTACTAAACGTCAGGCGCCGCAAACTGTTTGGCCAGAAGTGCTTTTAGTCGTTGATTACGATTCATATGTATTACACGGCGGCACAAGTCGTGAAGTCAAACGATATTTCATTAGTTTCTGGAACGGCGTTGACCTCAGATATAAATTGTTGGGCCACCCACAGATTAGGGTCAGTCTCGCAGGAATGATAGTGGCCAAGGTATTTACAAAATAAGATTACCTTAAACAATTACTTGACATTATTTTAATCTTCAGGATAGGGACGCAACGCCTTATTTAGAGCGAAATAGACTCCGAGCCCCTAATGCTGATGCAGTGGATGCTGCGGGTGCTCTCACCGATATGGGAAAGTACTTGTACAGAGAAGACCGTTTACCCACTTATGACTTGGCAGTAGTTATAACCAAATTGGATATGTGTCGGCGCAGGTATGAGGGCGGCCGATGCAATAGAGGAACAGCTGGTTTTGCATATGTTGGCGGCGCCTGTGTTGTCAACAAAAGACTCGAAAAAGTCAATAGCGTTGCAATCATTGAAGACAGCGGAGGGTTCAGTGGTATTATTGTGGCCGCCCATGAAGTCGGACACCTGTATATCACCCATTCTTTACCATTGAATACAATACTTATTTGCGTTAATCTTATCTCATATTAGTTTGGGATGTGTTCACGACGGCTCCCCTCCGCCAAGTTATTTAGGAGGCCCGGGTGCTACGCGCTGTCCCTGGGAAGACGGCTTCATTATGAGTGATCTCAGGCATACCGAAAGAGGCTTTCGGTGGTCTTCTTGTAGTGTCGAACAGTTTAAGCACTTCCTTAAGTATGTCTTTATTTTATGCATTGAAACCGAAATCTTATGATTTATTGATTGTTTCAGTGGAGAGACGGCTACATGTCTTTACAACTTCCCGCATGAAAACCAACTGTTACCTCGGGTATTGCCCGGAACTATGCTTTCATTGGATGAACAGTGCAAAAGGGACAGGGGGACCAACGCCTGTTTCGTGAGTTGATTCACAATCACATAAAATGAATTGAATAATGAATGCAATTAAATGTTGACCCAACAGAAAGACGCCCGAGTCTGTGCTCAGCTCTTCTGTTTCGACAGTGCCTCAGGTTATTGTGTTTCCTATAGACCGGCAGCTGAAGGCTCGCAGTGCGGCGACGGACAGGTATTAATTGCTTTCATTGAAATGAATATTAATTTATGCTATTTTTAACTAATAATAAGGTCTGTCGTAACGGCAAATGTACGGCAGAAATAGAAAACATTATCCCTGATTACAGTCACGTGCAAAGTATAAACCGACTGCCAACCAATCCCGACCGCATTCTGTCCCGTTCTGATGGAGTGGCCTGGCCTACTCGAAGACAGGGCCGGGTTCGCCATCGCTCGGGTTTAGCCCGACATGTAATCAGTCCATACCTTCGACTAGCAGTGCCCACAAACGAGTCACCACAAGTGGTGGTTGCGGCCAACGAGACGAGTAGTGACACGACAGCGGTGGGGAGCAGTCAGTGCCTTAATAATGTGGAACGAATGGCCGGTTCGCTGACGTGCACTGAGTTCTTGGAGAGGTTTGGCGACAAATACTGTAAACACGATTACATAAAACGCAACTGTTGTGCATCTCATGCCTTAATGTGTAACAAATCTGAAGAATAACTTATCGTTTATTAAGTGGACCTCAAATCATATATTCTGTGATAAACTTTTAATAATTGCATTTTTATTGCTCTTTGTTTTCGTCTCAAATCGATTGGTTATAATTCCACACAAAATCAGTGAAGACTTTTGTGAACACAATTGATGCCATTTTTTTAATTATTTTAATTGTTTTTAATTTTTATTAGTTTAGTATAACTATTGATTAGTTATATTATATTACAATTATTTATAGCGTTCTTTCCATACATTCGTTCCTCTCTGTCGTCTCAAACCATCTGAAAGTTAAGCCGAAACTCCGGTTTTATTGTCCAAAAAATGTGAATTTGTTTATCAATCCATCAAAAAATTAGCCGGAATTTCATTCCACACATTCTTCTAACTGTTCTCCTGTTTTATCAACTAATCATCTGCTGAAGAATTGAATGGATTTAATATAACAGAAGAATCACTTTATACCAGAAGACAGTATTTTGTGAACAAATCAACGATTAATAAAATTATTGCCATTTTTTTAATACAACAAAATTAATACATTCCTTACGATTACGTGATTTTATTTAATACTAAACAAATTTATTTTAGCCTATCGTTCAATAAGTCTTGATATTAGAACTGATAATTAATTTAATTGGTCACGAATCAGACCTAGCAAGTTTGATGCAACTAATCTCCCAAGCTTAAATTTATAATTATTATTATTTCTGTAAAATAGTATTATATAATTTTCATCATTCTATTCATCAGTGATTTATAATTATTTTTAATGTAACGTAACGTAAATTAATTATTTTCATTAGTTTTGAGGTCAAACACCAGCAAAATGTCGATTCGTTTTTAAATACAATAATTATTTTTCGATTCCCTTTATTTTCAAATCTCTTCTTTAAATTCTCATAATTTTCTACTCAATCAAATTCATAGCGATTTTATTTAAATGCATAAAACACTTATTTGTCGAGCATTACAGGCATTAATACTTTTCTAAACCCTTTCCCTTCAAACTCCGGTTCTTTCAATGTTTTAAAGTAATTGCAAACAAAATCATTGAATAATAATTGTTTCAATTCTCGTCATAAGTTGTATGCATTTGTCAAATATTTTCAATCATTAATAAAATACAAACGATTAGACTTTTATTTCAAGTAATCCATTCATTTCCCAAATGGTATGTCACTCAACAGTAAGTATAAGTAAGGATATGAACTCAATTAAACCAGTTATAAATTTCAATTTCATCCTCGTCAATAACTTGTTCCAAATACCGACTCTTTTATTTAGATACTAAATAATAGATGGCAATACATTTTGATGATTAGAGGTGTGAACCACTTTGAGTGCTGTAACCATAACAACAGGTGGAGTCAAAAACAATTTGTTTAGTAAA
>JAQIWF010001861.1:0-10564 GCA_034694965.1 Ceratozetes gracilis
TTTCACTCAAAGATTTTTATAATGCTATCCACAATATTACTGCATAAATCTTAAAGCCCTCTTAACGATTGCCGGGATCCTTTATGGGCGAATTAAGTCTAACATTTTAGCTTGATGCTAATTTACAAGTTCAAAAATTTAGAATCTGTCATACATTCTGTTGCATGCTTACACCCAGTCTGCCAGAATATTAAAATGTATGGTACAGTCTATCTCATATTAGGGCGTCTTAACTTGAGTGGGATAACCACTTTATCTGGAATATTTATAATAAATAGAATAAAAGAATTAAGATAAAAGGATTACCTTACTCAAGTTGAGACCCGCTTTAATAAGACTGTACTCTTATAAAAGTCTATTTGCTGTTCTTGATTGTTCTTGACCATACTGAATGTGACTGGGATGATATAGCCAGGAATATTAAAAAACTGAACAAATTGAGGCACGGGTAACAGAATCAGTGAACCAATTCAATCGCTGAAATCAAGGAATTGATGATAATTTAAGTTGCTCAATCTTCTTTTGTTGTTGAACATTTTTACTCTCTACATTATCAATTGCAATTTTCAAAACTTCCAAGCTTAATACCTTGAGATAAGATCTTTAACGGCATCATGATCTCAATTAGCATAATTGTTGATAAATGCTCGGATATATTGCTATCGTATTGTTGTAATCTTTATAACATAAGGTATCAAGTAATAGTGGATAATATCTATTCAAGCACAAATGACTTAAGTGCTAATATCTTCAATATTTGTCTATTGCCTCGAATTACTAATAATAAAATATTTTTATAATATAATTTTTCAATATTTTTGTTTCCTGGTAGCCAAGGTTAATTAGATTATTAATTGATGTGTATTTTTTTTCAGAAAAAACTATTATAATTTAACAATTGCTCGGATCTATTGTTTTGCTTATATTTCCGCATTCTACGGAATATTATTTTATTGAATTTAATGATCAGGGTTAGTCATCCAACTCAAATTTCAGGGTGGGGATAGAGCAGGTAAACTGGATTTTTTTCAAAAAAGTCAGGGGGATTTAGGGGAAAATAAAATGGCCGCCAATCCAAGATGGGGCCAAAAAAGACGCCATTTTGTCCATAAATATACATTAAATTGTTATTTTTCAGCTAAATTAGTCTTAATTTAGCTTAAATATAGTTAATAACTAAATTAACTAAATTAGCAAAAATAGCAAACAAAATGGCGGATTTTTAAGAAAAAAATGGCCGCTGGCCTTCCGCCTCGATGCCTTGTTTCTTTACCGTTTTGTATTACAATTTTTTCGCAAAGCTCAGGGGGATTTCCTGTAAATTCCTCCCCCCTTATGATTAACCCTGAGTAAAATGATAATAACTACTGAATTTGAGTCGACTTTTATTTTATATTTTATTTAATATAATTAAATGAATATGAAAAACAACTTAAATATAATGCCTAGAAATGATTAGTTAATAGATCATTAATATTTTAAATTAAAATATATTTTTCTAAATGAAAAACTTTAGTATAATAGATATTTTTTATGTATTTCCAATAATTAAGTAAACAGGGTAATATATTTTTGCGCCCGCTTTCAATGCAGGGTTTAGGCCAACCTAGGCTATCAACAATATCTCAAGAAATCAGTTTGCGTTTGACCCTATTCCATATCTATGAAGAGATTAAATAAACATTAAGTTGTAGACATCAGATTTATGGCGTCCGCAATGTGAAACGAACCTGAAGATATGTCAACCGATTATTTCAGTCCTGATTTTTCTCAAACGTGAGTGAAAACTAGTAATTTTGGATTTCTACAGTTGGGCTCAGTTTCTCGAGACAGAAAATTACAAAATAGCATTCAGTGACAGAATATGACCTTAATATTAGTCCCAATGAGTCCTTCATTTCCTTCAAAAACGAAAAATTGTTGATTTATTTGACTGGGTGTTTCATGGTTACGTGGCGCTTCATATCGCGGATAGACAGGAATTTTCGGTGACATTCGTTTTGATAATCACATTTTATTGGCAGAGAATCCGGATCGCAGTATTGAATGTGTTTAATCATTGGAGTGATTGTGCTCGTGGATTTGGCACATTTGAGGCAAAAATATCGGGTTCGCGGATATTTACCCATTATTTTGTAGGGAACTCTCTTCTGGCTCTTAATGACTTTCTTAAGTGATGAGACCTCTTTCTTATGCTCTTCCTCCACTTTTGTAATACCTCTCATCAGCTTCTTAAAATGGTTATTTAACCTTGCTGTTTTCGCCAACTCTTCACTTAATCTCTTGAATTTCATTGGAGGCACAACTCTGACCTTTATGAACCGGCTGAGGGTTCGGGTCCATCCGAGGGTTCTTTTCGAACGCAGCGGTATCGCTATCCCAATCAGAGCTGTCCTCATCATTTGCAGGTTCGTTTCTCTTTGCGGACGCCATTTGTGGACACAGAATCACAATTATCAGACTTTATTTAGAATTCATAAAAGGATTACATTCAAGACATTAATACATATCAAGGGTTAGACAAAGACTGAAAATATGTGTATTAGGTTCTCATCTCAACACTTCTGTTATTACATAATTGTTATGCAAACTAATCACAAGTCTTTGGATTTAACAACATTTAAAGGATGTTTAACTGTAAACATATATTTCTAATTGAATACACAAAATAGTTCTAAAATTAATCATGGTTATAATATAGACGCCTACACTGTAGTCAAGGTGGTGTCAAAAACAAATATCATCAAGATTATTTTCCTATTTTCTCAACTTCTACAACATTTTGATTAAGCAGGCTTTATAAATAAAAAGTTGTTCAGGCAAAGTTTAAAAATTTTATTTTAAAAATATATTTATCAAAAAATTACAGCGATGTTAATATCAAAGTGAGCATGGTCATTGCATGTTTACAAATGTGCATACTCTTTAAGGAACAAGACAATAGCAGATGATAACATTATCAAGTACATTATTGATTCTAGAAATAAAGAATATTAGGTCAATGCTATTTATAATATTTGTTCATAATTTTACCTTGTGCATCAGCCGAATTATGACCTTTTCCATTTTTATTGTCCGGATTTTGATTATTATCATTAAAATTCAAAATGTTTAAATAACAATTATTAAATGAACTTGATGGATTATTAGAATCCGAGTACATTTTAATTGGCTCAGAATCAGCATGTTTGAATGTGTGATTTTTTAATTGCTCATTTTCATAATCAAGTTGTTCCTTAATTTTTTTCATTATTTCCTTAAATTTATCCAGTTCAGCTGTTTCACTACCTTGTAAATCTTTAATTTGAGTGCCTATTGAATCTACTTTGTCCAAGCATTCTTTGAAATCATCATCTTGGTTACATTTTTCTAGGTCTTCTTTTGTTACCTTTTTAGATGTTGTTTGAGGTAGGCTTGTTGATTTTTCAACAGGATTGATAGTTGTGCTGTCGCTAAACATTGTCGCTGGGATGAGGTCCTGATTTGCTAAAAGTTTAATTCGGCTAGCTGAATTTGAAATTTACCAAGAATAACCAAAGATTAAACATTGTTAAGGGGAATAATTTATAAGGAACATTTTACTAGATATTATTGATTGCTTTATCATTTTCAATAAACATTCTATGTAAAAATTAAGCTAGTATGCCCAAGCTCGACGAAAATGGACAGGATCGTTTAATTTCTAAGCATTAGTTAAATGATATTTGTGGAAAATCGCTCAGAGGGAGGGGTCCAACAAAATAGTTTTTTTTAAATATGATAATATTTTCTCACATTATAAAAAAACTCCATTATTATATTCAGCTTGCTCATTACTAATGATTAGGGCACCGAAAACTAACACTGCTTTGCATCAGGTCCTATTTCTTCTATTGGGTGCTAGGCACAAAACCTACTACAGCGCTCTAAGCAGGGCTATTTTTCGGAGGCCTACTAATGTATCAGTAGTAATGTACAAGATAAAGACAATTCTACAGACGCTTACGACAAGGACCCTAGCTTCACTGGCACCTGTAGTCAACACAGGGCTTACAGTACCTAGGGTCACTGTTGTAGACGTCTGTAGAATAAAAAAGTCTATATTGTGAGTTTCTCAAAATATATTTTTAAATATTTCAGATAACAAGTGGTAATGGATAATTTTATGCCACCCCCCTTGCGCGCCCTTTAGATAAAATAAATATAATTACGATAATCTTTCGTCAAACTTATTTAATAACAAAATATTTTACCTGAATCATTTAGGGATAAAACGAGAATATTGAAGTAATTATCTCTTATATCAGGAACACTCTTGTAACATTTTTGGCATTGACTAAATAGTTTTGCATTATATGAACTGTTGTGATCAAATTTTGTCACATCGTTAGTTAAATCATCAAGCTTATTTTGATTGTCATCCAGCACTTTCTGGTTTTCTTTATGTTTGGCTTTCAGTTGTCCAAGAACTTCATTATACTCATTTATCTTTTTTTCCTCCCTGGTTCTTAATATTTTTACATTGCTGATTATTCTATCAATGGGGACTTTATATTGATCAATTTCGTGGCTGTATTCTTTTACATGCTCATTTTCAACTCCGCTAATTCTGACTATGAACAATTAAAAATTATACAAGAACAAATTGATTAATTTCTTAAATTTAACTTACTTGAAATACAATTTTGAAAGCAATTCAAAATGGCAAGACACAATACAAAATTCTTTAACATTTTGTCTTATTGCACTTCAAATATATGTATAAAATAATCTATTAACTTTTATATAAAAATTTTTATCAATAGATTATCAAGCATCAATTGAGTCAAGTGTTGGAATTTTCCATGTAATCAATATCATTTCAGGAATAATCAGAATATTACTTTAAAAACATTTTGCGCAATGAACTGGGTTTGCCAAGGGGGAGTAAGGGCAATATCAAAAAACACTTAAAGTTAATAGTCGCTATCCAAGAAATTAAGGAGAAAAATGAAGGTAAAATGGGTAAAAATGCGGCTAATTTTTAAGATGATTGGAGGAAAAGACGGAAATTTTTTAAAAATAGCAGTTTTTTGTTTAAATTATTCTTATATTTAATAAAATATTGTTTAAATCCAATTAATTAAATGAGCAAAAATGATGTACAAATTGGAAGACAAAATGGCAATTTTCTACAAAAAAATTAAAGGGGGGGGGGTAAGTTTTTCACAGAGCACAGGAGATATTTTTTAAAAATTTTAAACCTCAAGAAGATATCTGCGAATACCCCCTTATGGCAACCACTACTTAAAGTGAAACCCATTTTATTAGAGTTGTGGATGGTAGAGGTGTTTAAGTAACTTAACATTTGAAATGTCGTAGGACAAATAATATGTTAGTTAGTTTAACTATTATTGGAACGACTTGGTTATTGTTAATATAATGTACCACTACAATATTCCTTGTGACTTTTTCAGATTATCCTACTTTGGTTTTGACGTATTTCGATAAAGTGAAAACTATTCTTTTACAATCATAAGACTTATATAATGAGAGGTAACCATTCAGGTCGTACAGTCTATCTCATATTAACTTGTCTTATGTGAAAGCTCTTTATCTAAAATATAATATCTTTATGATAAATAGAATAAAAGGATTAAAATAAAAAGAGTACCTGACTCAAGTTCCGACCGATTTTATGATGATATAAACTGTACAATAGGATCAGGTGTGTAAAGTGGTGGCAAAATATTACAGTTATTATTACCGCAAAATAAATATTCTTTATTATTTTATTCGTAACTGTAATAAGTCCACATTTTTTTACTAACATAAATATAGTGTTATATAAGTTTTACATATTTTCACAAAAGTTACAAGAGAATTGTAAACAATAATAATATCAAGAATATTATTGATCCTAAAATTAAAAAAAAATAATTAACTTTAATTATTTTATTCGATAATTATACCTTGTAATCCAACAGAATTATTGCGTCGAAAATCAAAATTAAAGTCAAAATCAATCAAGCTTGAATAGCATGTGTCAAAGGAATCTCCCTTATTTGATTGTTTGGGGTTATTAAACTCCTGATACATTTGCATTGATTCAGAATTTGTGTCTTTATATTTTTTATTTTTTAATTCCTCCCTTTCCTTATCAAGTTCTTTTTTAATTTTTGTCATTATGGCCTTAAAGTCATCTAGTTGAGACTTTTCTTCATCTAGTAAATTTTTAACTTCATGGTCGATATCATTTACCGTATTCTGGCACTCTTCAAAAGAATCAACATGGTCACAATTTTCTTGATCATTGTAGATATATGAGGTAAGTCTGTTGATTTTTCAACAAGATTATTAGTTGTGTTTTTGTTAAGGAATGTTACTGGATTAATTTCATAATTCGCATAAGTTATGATTTTGTTTGTGAGATCTGCAAATACAGTCTATATTGCTTATAAGTAAACGCCTATTGCCAAGCAAATCATTTACTTATAGCAGAGATTTACTTATAACCGGTTACTTTAACATGGAAATCCCTTTGAAGGTGTTTTAAAATGAGTTACTTATATCAGAGATTACTTATAAGCGATTTACTTATAAGCAATATAGACTGTAATAGCTGGATTAAGTAAGGGATTGAGCTAAGCATGATCACTTATGGAGAAGGCAACCTCATTCTATTAGTTTAATCATTCCATAGTAATAATTAGGGATGAGCAAGATCTGCAGAACCTATAGAA
Source organism: Ceratozetes gracilis (assembly GCA_034694965.1). NCBI lineage: Eukaryota > Metazoa > Arthropoda > Arachnida > Sarcoptiformes > Ceratozetidae > Ceratozetes > Ceratozetes gracilis. Next base: position 6,702 of record JAQIWF010001861.1, read on the forward strand.
TTATTTGCCAAAATACCTGGTGCTTTTCTGCATGCATAATCTTAAATGTTTAAATTCTAGGTTGATTTATTTTAGCTAGATTTTCATAAAAATTTAATCTTAATTAATTACAACCGGTTTTACCTGAGTAATTTTTGGAAGAGTTGATAATGTTGTAAAGTTTATCTTGAACATCAGGAATATCAGGAACACTCTTGTAACATTCTTGGCATTTATCAAATAGTTTTGCATTATATGAACTGTTGTGTTCAAATTTTGTCACATCGTTATTTAAATCGTCATATTTATTTTGTAAATTATCCACCAAATTCTGGTTCACCTTATATATAGCTTTGAGTTGTCCTAAAGCTTTATTGTATGCCTTTATCTTATTTTCCTCCAGGGTTCTTAATATATTTACATTCTTGATTATTCTTGCAATGGGTGCTTTATATTGTTCAATTTCTCTGCTATATTCTTTTACATGCTCATTTTGAGCAACACTAATTCTGACTTTAAATAATTTAAAATTAATAATAAACCCTAAATAATTTGTTAAATTATCTTACTTGAAATACAATCCTGTGTGCAAGACAAAATGGCTAGGCACAAAATAATAGACTTCATCTTTCCTTTAATATACACAAGAATGAACAAGAATAATCTATAAGTAGATTCAATTAACTTTTTATATGAAAATTCTTATCAAATTGAGCCAATTGTTGGATTCTTTTCTTAATTTAATATTACATAAAAGGGATAACCAGGATACTAGTTTACAATTTTTTATACATAACTTAAAGAGTTGTGTAGGGAAAGGTAATATTAAAACTCAGTTAAATTGAAAAACTTCTAAAAACATGTAGTAATTCAAATATGTTTCACTTATATTTGTGAGGCGTGGGTATTGCAGGTATAATATCCCCGGTGGTAATCCAAGATTATATTACTTTGATGTAAGTATCATACGATGTAAATTATCTTTTCCTAATCATTCAAAAAATGAACTTTATACTCAATGATACACAGGTAAAAGGGCGGTTTAGCCAAAATGAACCTTTCCCCGGATTTTAAAATCCCCCCTAGGGTTTGTCGCCCAATAACTTTTAGGGGTTTTTGGGTCTTTTCAAAAAATTAATTAAACAAATCCAACAAGTTTCTACCTTTTACGTTTTTTGAAAAAAATCCGTCATTCTACCCCTATTTAGACTTGGCCGACCTTGCTTATCCCAGTTTATATCATTACTTTATGTTATAAAAAAAAGTGCGAAACTTAAGCAATGTTTAACTAATTGAAAGGAAATTATATTCATTTAAAAATTATCAAAAACCCGTGTTAAATTTTGTGTTTGGATTCTCTAAATGTTTGAAATAAGAGTCTTTTAAGGGGATAAATCATTTTATATTAAACATTCAATCAAGGTGCACTTAAATAGCTTAAATTACAAGTTTTAATACCTGCCGTGTCTACAGATTATTTTCTACTGTCTTAAAAATATACTTTTCACAAAAGCATAGACTAGTTGAATTAAACATGGAATTTTTAACCACAATGGAAATTTGCTCTGTTCATATCCATCCTTGTCCAAAAACTCACCAGATTATATTAATTTTACAAAATTTTAATAAAAGGGGGAATTAAATAATTACTCTAAATGATTGTAACATATCACAATTTCCTTGATGACTAATAAATGATTTTATAAAAATATATTAATAAAAAATTCTAGGCATTGTAAATAACAAATTTCATTTAAACTTTATTTGTATTTTATTTATTTTTATTTATTCAAGGCTACATTTTGTATTTCAAAATATACTTGATATTTTAAAATAAATTTATGGCTTACAGATAAGCACATTATTTAAAAATGTAGAAGAGAATTGTAGTAGATAATATCAACGAAATTATTGGTGCTGAAAATCAAAAACATCCAGTTTACTATTATTTTTATTCAAAAGTAATTTTACCTTGCAATCCAGCAGAATTATGTTTTGAATTATCCAGACTAGCCAGACTTTTATAGCATTGATCAAATGACTGTGGTTCATCTAACTGGGTGGTATTAGTATATCCTGAGTAAGTTTGAATTGGCTCAGAATGTTTTTTTAGGTCCTTTTCAAGTTCAGCCGTTTGCATATCAAGGAATTCTTTAATTTCTTTTATTATCTCTTTAAAATTATCTAGTTCAACCTTTTCTTCTCCTTGTAATGTGGTTATTTTTCTATCTATTTCATCCGCTTTATTTTTACATGTTTCAAATCTAGAATTAACTTCACACTGTACTGGTTCATCTGTAACTATGATTATAGTTGTCGTAGCAGTTAAAGCTAACGTCGAATTTTTCACTTGGTCACTAGTTGAACTTTCAATTGGTAGCATTGTTGTGTTGGTCGAGTTTACTCGGTAACTTTCCTGATTAATTATCATATTGTCAGAATCTAAATTTAATAGCATGATTAATTTATGATTAAAAAATCCATTTAAGTAAAATAATTTTATATTCATCCAATTAAAATTAATCTTTCCATACTTTTTCATTTATTAAACTGAAGGAATTTCCATTTTCATTTAATCATGAATTATATTTGCCGAATTCTTTAATGTAAAGTTTAATAATATGTGACTAGCTCATCTTATAATTAAAAAAAACTTGTTTCTGATCTGCATTACATTCGCTTTTATAAATTAATTGTAAACCTGAAACTTTTAATCAGTCCATAGTTACACGTAAACTCTCTCTCTCTCCCTCTCCCTTTCTCTCTCCTTTTCTCTCTCCCTCTCCTCTTTCTCTCCCATCCCTCTCCCTTCCTTCTCCCTCTCCCTCTCTCATCCCATTCCCTCTCTTCTCTCTTCCCCCTCCCCCTATCCCCCTTTTCCTTTCTCGCGCAAACACCTTAACTCACTTTAGTTTATTTACAGTCTATCTCATATTAGTGCGTCTCAACTTGAGTAGAAAAAACTCCTTGAGATGCGCTAATATGATATAGACTATACTGGGAAAAATTTAAAGTAAAACAAAAATATTGATAGATAAAATAACTAATCCTTACCGATATCATATGAAGTAGTATTTTTTCGCACGGTCATATTTGGACGAAGATTCCAACATTCCTGGCACTTACTAAATAATAGTTGATAGGACGAATCCTGGGCATTAAATTTATTAGTTGTGTCATCATATTTATTTTGGGATTTATCCACAGCTTTTATATCATTGTGATGCATCTTGGTCATTGTCATTAAAACTTCCCTGTATTCATGAATGCTTTCCTGTTCCAATTTTCTTAACCTGTTCACATTAATAATAATTTTGTCGATTCTGCCTTGAAATTCATCCATTTCGGTGGTATACTCTTTGACTTGCTCATTTTTAGTAGATGTAATTGTGACTTGATGAAATTAAAAATATAACAAGGTCTATTTATCTATTTTCTATTAATACTTACTTGAAGTGCTACTAATTAATCCAATCAAAATTGCTAGACACAAAACAAAATATTTCAGCATTTTGTTTTATTTTATTAATATATTTTAATAATTGAGTTAACCTGTTCAATCTATAATTTATTAGAAGAAGGGTTTAATATTTATATCAAAATATTATCAAGAAATGATTAGGTCAAGTGATGGAATTTTCCAATTAATCTAAAGCATTTCAAAAGGGAAAACCAAGGTATAATTTTTCACACCGTATTAATAGAAGGGAATGCCAGGGATCAAGTCAAATACATCCTGTAGCATTTGAAATAGGATACTTCTTGGCTATTTAGATTACATTCATTTGAACTTTAATTACATTGATAAGGGGCTGTTCATTTATTACGTACGCAAAATTTGGCCAATATTTAACCCCCCTCCCCCATAATACAATGTCATACGC
>JAQIWF010001862.1:0-10562 GCA_034694965.1 Ceratozetes gracilis
AATACCGACGAGTTTTGTCTGATTTGACCCTCAATTGTGTTTGCGATCAAAATAAAGACATTAAAAGTCTCTTCAATTCACTCGAAGTTGAATTCAAACACATTTTTAACGAAAAGATTGAATCTGAAGACCAATCAAAAGATGGGATCAGTTGTGTCGGCACTCAAATTGCAAAAACAAATGAAAACATTGAAAGTGATTCGCAACCCATTTATGTTTCTATGGGAGAGACCACTCTTTCGGGTAATATTGTCGTAATCTTACCCTCGGCTACAATTGATTCAAGTCTTCAACGAAAGGGACAAACATTGGAGTCATCCCTATATTCAAAGCGAAAACAAAATCAGAGTCCAAAGAGTCGAAAGGACTTCTCCGATGATTCAAACGATGGCCACAATTCGAGTGTCTTATCGGAAGAATACAAAGAAAACAACCGACTCTTCAATTCATTGCTAAATGACCTCAAATGTGGAAAAATTGACTCATTTTTTGATAAGAACTACACTTTAATTAAAGGTATCTCTTATTCTGATTTGAAGACACGTTTTAGTAATTAATCCCTTAATTTGTTTAAAGACTTGAATTCTTGTTCTTTTGATTTAAGTTTCGCTACAAAATGACGATACGAAGGGAGAGGACAAGAAAGTTGTCTATAATTGCACTCACGAGGGCTGTCAGTTCATGTCTCACTTAATCCATTCCGCTCGAAGACATGCTCAGCGCCATAATAAGGACAGGTCTTTCGTCTGCCAGTTATGTAATAAGAGTTTTGTGCTCAGAGCCTATTTGTCTCAACACATGGGTTTAGTCCATAATATCAAAGGAAAGCCTTTACTCAAATGTGATTTCCCCGGCTGTCAGTTCCGGACAATGACCAGAAGTCAACTCAAAACCCATTACTTCTCGCATTCGGATGAGAGGACAGTCAAATGCGGACACAATGGATGTCAATCATATTTCAAGTCAGTTAATCAGATGAGGGCTCACATGAAACTGCACAGTGAGGTCAGGGAATTTGCCTGTCAGTGGCCTCAATGTGGGGCCAGTTTTAAGAGTAAAGCATATCTCAAAAAGCATTCAGAGAATCACAGGGGAGAGGGTATTAGTATTACCAGACTGAAGGAAGTGCTCCAAACGGGCGACTATTTGTCGACAGTTGACAAGAATAATAACATGTTTTCCGGTATTTCTATTAGTTTTAGATTATTTGAACAAAGATTTGATTGAATTGTGTTTTGTAGTGATTCGACAGCAGACAGTCAACCAAATAACAGGACGGGTAGAAATTGGAGCCCAACTGGGCTTCAAATGCAATCACATCGGCTGTCAATTTGCCACAATCTTCAAGCATCTGATGACACAACACGTGTCCACACATTTGTTCGGCAAAACTTTTGAATGCAATCTTTGCGACAAAAAGTTTGGTTTAGCCAAGTATTTAGCGCAACACAAGAAGACTGTCCACAATATCAACAACAGCCCAATAATAAGCTGTCCTGTGACTGGATGTCAGTATAAGACAACTTATAGTTTAGGTCTAAGAATCCACTCTTTGACACATCAGACGGAGAGACCCTTCAAATGTGATTACATCGGATGTGAAAAGAGTTTCAAAACATCAGTTCTTCTTCGATGGCATAGAAATAATCGCCATTTAAAAGCCAAACCTTATGTCTGCGACTTTGCCGGATGTCAGTCAGCATTTGAGATCAGGGATCAGCTCAAGAAACATATCAAATGCCACACAAAGCAGTTTCAATGCCAATACGACAACTGCTCGAAGAGTTATAAGAAGAAACAGGACTTAAACAGACATTTGAGGGAAAAACACTAAACACAACCCAATTAATTGCAAATTGAGTTTTGGATCAACTGTTTGTCTTAATACATATTAATTAAATGTATGACTAATTTATAAAAACAAATTTGTATTTTCTAATAAATATGAGTTTTGATGAATGTGTTTATTGAAGTCAAATAAAACAAACAATTGTCTCAAACGGTCAGTTGTGCAGGAGTATATCAAAACTTAAGTTTAATACAAATTAAAATTGAATTTTAGGTAATATTTATAAGTTTTTAAAAGTTGTTTCTTAAATATTGAATAAAAAGTTAAATTTGGTGTCAATTAAAGTGAAGTCCCTTTGAGTTGTGTCTCAACGCAGACATCATATGACTGTTTGTAAACAAAAACATATGATTTGAATCTCATTTCTTTTGAATTGATTTTAATTATCGTTTGAATTATTTAATAAGTTTTGATTAAAATGAGTTCAGATATGAAACCAATTGGTTTTGATATCAATGTTAACGATATTTTCGATGAATTAAGTGATGAAAACCAAAGACTTAATAATGAGTTAAGATTTGCCAACAATTGTCTCAATGTTTTGCATAAATTTAAATCACTTTTAAATCAAATTTGTGTCAAATTTGAGACAATTATGGAATCAGAAGACAAACAAGAATTAAATCGATTGGAAGAAGAGTTCAATTCTGTGGTAAAACCTAAGAAACAGATCAATGGAAACGTTGAGAAGAAAGTTACTGAAGAAGTGGACATAGATTTTGAAGCCAATAATGAAAGTGATTATCAAATGAGTGGTTCTTTAGTTTATAATTTGAAGAAAGCACTTATTTGTGAATTTTGTGACAAACAATTCAAAACTCACTTCAATTTGAATCTTCACATTAAACGGATCCATACTTTGGATAAGCCTTTCAAATGTCTTGAATGCGATAAAGGATTTGTCACTAAATCTGAACTCAAAGAACATCAATCCATACACTCAGGGATGAGGTTTGAGTGCGAGGAATGCCATAAAATCTATAAGACTATCCGTGAAATTAAAGTGCATAAACGTCAGGTCCATTCACCCAAAGGAATGGTATGCGAGTGGCCCTCCTGTGGGCTCACATTCAGATGCAATTTCTTCCTCGAAGAGCACAGACGGAAACATATAGGGACCAGAGATTACAAATGCAATGTCGATGGCTGTGGGAAAGCCTTCATCACTAGAAAGACATTAACTCAACACTTGGAGTATCACCAGAAGAGGTTTGTCTGTTCGTGGCCTCAATGCGGAGAAAAGTTTGTCAAAAATGAGATATTATCGGCACATATGAATCGTCACCAGAATATCAAGCCTTTTAAGTGTACTTTTAATGGATGTCCCAAAGAGTACTTCAATGGACACAGTCTTCGCGCTCATCTCAAAAATTGTCACAAAACTGATACAAATGTCTGAAAACAATGACAGAGTTTACGTGTAGTGAAAGAATGCTTAAGTGGTTTCCAATAAAGCTATAGAAGAGATTATGATCAGTGATGACAAACAAGTCTATTATATAAAGTGACACATATTTCCAAAGTTGACTAAAGAATTGGACAAATGATTCCATCAGTTATAATGAAACTCATATGAGTCATATCGTGTCTTCACGAGAGAGATAGTAATAGTTAAAAGTAACGCATTTTTATTCCAGTATTGCTTTCATTTCATTCAATATTCTAACAAATGATTTGAAATGAGTTTAAAATTCATTCCATTCCTTATATTAGTGTCGGTCTTATCTTTGAGTGAGTGCCAGGACTGGTGTAATCTAATGGCACCCGATGGCTACTACATAGGACTGGGAGTATATCACCGTTGGAACAGTCAAAAAGAACGAGATTCCGACTTTGTTATGTTCAACAGAGGCGGACACGAATGGACGCTCAGACTAGTGGGGGTCAATGAACCAGAGATTAAAAATATGACACTCCAATTGATTGAGGACTCTCTAACTGAGGTTTACGACGACAGTCGTATTGTTAACCAATTCGGAGCCTATTATATAGAACGGGATTTTATTGAAAGACTCCTTTATTTACACAGTTATGACTGTATTGTCTACTATTTGGTACTATTATTTCAAATCATCTTTTGCTTACAATTCTTATTCAAACATTTATATTAAACCCCTTATAGGGCGGCACTAAATATGACACTTATTGTGTGGATCGAGCGGGAACTTCCAATTACCCCAAGACTCAATTTCCCTACTATTCCAAGTTTATTGTAATGAGACGTAGACCCAGTGGGGAGCCTCATATGCTTGTAGTGAACAAGGAGAATCAAACACAGTTTAGTGGATATGATATTCATCATGATAAGGTGTATGAAGACAGTGCACCACTTTGGGTGAAGAATATGAATCACTCTCTGTTTAAGAGAATTGATGGCGTTTTCGACTTTAACTACGGTTCAGACAGGAGCGGATGGGTCGTCCTCTTCAATACGATTGACGGCACCCCTAAGTATTGCATCGTAAAAGAGGACAGGGATATGGCAGAAGAGGTGAGATTTGATAATAATAAACGATTTTATAATATATATCTTGGATTTGATTTCAGTGTGAATCAGATGAGAATCTGAAACCCTTTTATGAGGAATGCTTTCCTGCAATTATTCCGTTGCCTACTCCCAAACCAATTGGTGATAAGGTGGCCGACAGTACCCTCACCACAGAATCTGATGTTGCGATTATAGTGACGATTGTAATCACGACAGTAGTAGTGATTCTTCTATTAATTGTTTGTCTAGTTTTGGATCACATGATTAAGAGGAGAGCTCTACAAACCCAAAAAAAGAAGGAAAAGGACAAACCTTCAGTTGAAACTTTCTGGGTAACTAAACGGACTCCTACTACCACTAGAAATCTGTTTCAGGATGGTCCTCAGCACAAGACTAAAAGGACCTCAGAATAAGGTGTAGTCTTCAAAGAAAAGATAGATTTTAACAAACATTTCATTGAAATTCAATTTAAGTTTTATTTAATTTCACTCAACATTTAATACAAAGTTTTCAGAACTATATTTGAATTAAAATTTTTAAAACACTATAAAATGTGATTAATTTAAGAAATCTAATCGTAAAGCCATTAAACCATACCTTTATATTTAATCCGACTATCAATAAAGGTGTCAACTAAATGGTAATCTCAGCAAACATTTTGGAATTCACTAAAAATAATAATTGAATTTAAATTTGAAATGATTTTTGCGGTTGACGTCAAAAGGCACAGGTATTTGACACTGGACTATCCAATTGAAATTGTAGATCGATTGAGACGTAAGTGATTTGAACATTTGAATTATTATATCAGACTCTTATCTCATTGCTAACCACCGTAAGAGTAAAAGAGAAGACCAGTTAACAAATGCCTCACTTACTTAATTGAGCTCAAAGTATACTCTTATTTGATTTTATTTAATTGAAATGAGTTTAAGTAAAATCAATGCATTTCTCGTTGTATTGATTCTCATTTCCTGGAGTTTCGATGTTGAGAATACTTACAACGAGGGATCCACGCCTTCGGGTAATGCCGTCCAGTAATAAATGTGTGATTGAGGTTTGATTATTGCTCTTTGTATTAGTCAATGCCTCTAAGTATGTGATTATCGATACCGATGCGGGTGTGGACGACGCTTTGGCTCTCATGTTAGCATTCGATTGTCACCGAAAAGGTCTGATTGAGATCCTGGCCATCACCTGCACGTATGGCAATGGACTCGTCGATCAAGTGGTTAAAAATGTCTTATTGACTCAAAATATCACCGGAGCTGAGGTCTAATCTCATTGATTAGGTTTATTGTTTTATTGATTTTAAAAACTCCAGGATATCAAAGTCTACAGGGGTTCAGCCACTCCATTACTTGAGAAGACTGCCCGTCACGATACCTATTTCGGTGACGACGCATTAGGAAATGCCACTCATTTATACCCTGATATCGAAGTCAACATAGAACAGGAACATGCCTCCTTGGCCTTGATAAGATTGGTTAAAGAATATCCTAAACAAATTAGCTTGCTAACATTAGGGCCACTGACCAACTTAGCGGTGGCTGTCCAATTGGATCCTTCACTTACTAGAAACTTGCAACGAATTATAACATTGGGCGGCCTTTTCGAAGGGTTGGGTAATATGCTTCCTAACACTGAGTACAATTTGGACCTTGATCCTGAGGCTGCTGATTTATTTCTCAAAAAGAGTGAAGGTCCTCTTACCATAGCCACATGGGATGTCGCTCTCAAATATAAAATTGCAATGGTACTTTCATAATACTTGATAATTTCAGAATGATCTAGTCAAATATAAAACTGGTGTCTTTTAATTTCCAGGATAAATATGAGAAGATTAAAAAGCTTGGTACAAAGAGGGCAAAGTTTATTGGGGATATTTATGATTTGACCATTAAAATTACCAACAGTAAGGATCCTTTTAAGACAGTTAATTAATACAAATTTGAACTTTTAGTGACCGATGGTATAGTGTTGTGCGATATTCTGTGCGTAATTGCTTATGTTTATCCTGAGTTGGTCACAGAAAGTGAGCCCTTCCCTGTAGCCATGGAATTGTCGGGTCGATTCTCGAGGGGACAGTTAGTTATCAACCGCAGTCCACTTATGAGCCACTTTGACAGCTCACGGAATGTCACTTTTGTCAACAAAATTGATTTAAACAAATCCATTGAATTGATTTCACAAATGGCTCAAAATTGAGCACAACTTAATTGCGAATAAAATTGAACCAAGGTTCTTAACTTTTACGAACTTTTTAAAATTTAGCAAGTCAGACTTTTAAATGAGTTTGGTTATTTATAAATCCTGGCAGGCAGAATTGTCTAGTTAGGATTCTGATTTTCTATCCTAGGGCTTGGTGTTGGATAAGTCATACACAACCCCTCATCTCTGGATAAGTCCATACAATTGAAGTAAATATCTATCAAATTATATGCAAATAATTTGTTTTCATTGTTATCATTGAATAACTTCTTATTGAATTGATATCCAATTCTTGTGATAACGTTCTATGAATATAAAAATTCAATTCACAGTTAAGTGTCATTTGTCCACAAACTGTTCAAAACTGACATTTCTTTTATAGAATGTATTACTTGAGAGCAACTGAACAAATGATTTATTGTCTTATTTTCTCAATATTGATGTCATTTGGGACACATGTTGTGGCAAAGAGTTTGTCCAACGAGTGTATTATATGGTCGAACATCACAGCCATAACTAGTTTTAAAAATGGTACTGTTTTTGTGGCGTCCCATCAGTCCTATTGGCTCTTAAACGTGAATACAATGAAACCAATCAATGACAAGAGCAGTGGTCTCATTAAAGATCTTATCCCTGGAATGAATTCCGTGACAATGGCAGTCAGTTTAAGATGGGCTTCGGACACCACCCCAACAGAGATAATACTTTTTCAAACTGTCAGTCCTGTCCTTGAATTGAATATCAATTAATAGTTTTACTTTGTTCTTAAGTATGAGGACAGTCGCTACAAATACATGGCTTATATGAAGAACAAGTGGGAGAACGGCGAAGACATTGTTAAGAAATGGGTAGAATTGGCGTTTGGACACATGGATAACCTTCATTCGAAACCAACTCTTCTGCTGTCCTTTAGAGATGAGAAAAATCCTACCGTTTTTGTCTTATATGGTAAGTCTTCAAACCATTGATTCAATTACTAGATTCTAAAACTCACTTAAAACTGAAGATACCAGAGGACAGGCTCTTAATGTACCCTTTTGTGTTGGAGTGATTAATCCTCAGACGGGAGTGAAAGAGTGTTCGGGTGTTAGAACATGGCGTAATATATCGTCGTTTAGAGGAGAGGTGAACTCCATTGGAAATAAGGTATTTCATAGCCTATGGTTTAAAGATCCCGAAAAAGATACCCCTTCTTATATGGTGTTCGTCGATGACAAGTATTATGAGTGTAACATAACCACAGAAAACAACACTCAAACTACTGTTGGTGCTAAAGAGGTGTGCGATGTGCCCAAACACAATAATGTGGTGTCACCCGTCAAGAATATCGCACAGCTCTTCAATTGTCTCGTTTCTGTCACCACAATCGCAACCACTACTCAAAAAGCAAAAACAAAACCACTGAACACAACTGTACCCGTAGTAAAGCCTACCGGAAGTGGCAAAACATTTATGATTGTAGTGATTGTGCTGATGGTATTGGCATTCATTGTCCTCTTTTTCATTATATATGTTTACTGCAAATGTCTTAAAAGTTTGATAGCTTTAGAATGTGAGCTAACAATTCATTCAATTCTTATCTTGGATTTGAACTAAACTTTGAATTACAGCCGAAAAGGAGAAATCGGGCCCAAAAGTGGCGAAACCTTTTGAAAACTCCTTTGCATTTAAAGAACCAAAGAATGAGACAAAGGCCAAGAGTGAGATCGTCTCAGAAATCATTTCTAATGCCGGAGAAAAGAAAGTACCCGACAATCAATCGGATAAAAACAGTCCCAAACCTGCTATGAATGAAAGAGTTAACCAAATAAAAGGTATTCTCGAAAAGTCTAAGAAAAAAGAAGACAAGACTTCATCTATTCCTAAACCACACCAAAGGGATAATCAGAGATTACCTAAAAAGGAATCACAAGAGGAACCGAATACTAGTCCAAAACAACACAAAAGTGGTACTCAGAGGTCTCCCAAAAAGGAACCAAAAGAAGAAGTGACAGAAACAGTGGTTAAAGAGCCGCAAAAACGGCAATTTGCCGCAAAGGATAAGAAGTTTCAGAAGAATGTGAAAACCATTGGACATATGCTTTCCAATCATCCAAAGAAAGGGACGGAACAGACCATCAAATCTGTGACTAAAGTCAAACCAACTTCAGAGGAAAAGGTGGCTAAAAGTGAAGTCCAACAAACACCAGCTCAAAGTCAAGCCATTCAAACATCACCTCAGAGTCGAGGCGGTCAAACAACTGAAGACAGACTCAGACTTCTCTTGAGCCAAACCAGTAGTGCCAATGACAATGAAGACAGAGCCAAACAAATATTGAGCACATCTTCAAACGCCGGCTCCAAACAACAGGACAGTCGAGTCGAGAAATTGTTCAAAGAATAGTTGATTTTTATGTTTTTCTGAACACTTATTCAAATATAAAAATATTTCGAATTTTAAAGTATATTTTGACTTAAAACTTATATTTGTTTTCTTTTTAAGTAAACTTTTTATTCATTTATTTAAATTTCTTCACATATTTACTAATCTTTTGCAGTAATAATGGATAGACTATTGGAGACAACACTCCAACTAATGTTTCTTTTTATTCCTTTTCTCCTTGTTTTGTGATTTTCTGCTTTTTGTTTTCTTCGATTGACTTTTTGACACTTTCTTTGTTTTTGGCTGTTTTTGTGACTCTAGTAAAGACATCTGCAAAGTGAGAGCCAACTGTTCCTCTTCTGTCAAACCTTTAGACTCAGTGTTAGTTTTTGTCTTTATTTTGGGCTCTGTTTTGGACTGTCTCTTGAACTGAGTCTTCTCCAGTGATTTTGTGGGACTGTTTAGTGACATTTGAATAGCCTTTTGAAGGTCGTCATCATCTTCTGATGAGAGATCACTACTTGTCTGTGAGGACTCATCCATTGCTTTTCTCATTTCAGAATCCAAATGTTGTTTGTGATCAGCGACTGACAACTTCATAGCGAGTGCTAACTCCGGGTCCGTATTCTCGTTAACTAGAGATACCTCTCTGTTGTGGGACAGTATCGGCGATTCAGCCAAAAGGTTAGCCATCACTCTGTCATTGGGAACATTCACTAAATTTGAATCTTTAAGTTTTCCGACAAACGATTTCAAAATGTGATCATTGTTTGTATTTTCTGATCCAAAAGTGATAAAATCCACTGAAATCTTTGATTTATTCAATTTCGTGGCCAAACTATCCAATTGTCTCTGATCTCCTTTGAGAGGACTTCCTATGAATGCAATTATTCTTCGCTTTATGTTTGCGATAACTAAACCTTTCGATGAGATTTGTTTGAGAGCAAGAATTGAGACTTTGAGGGCAGTCATCAAATCAATGTTTCCCTTCAATTCAATTGCATAGAGTTTCCGCAATACATTTATCTCATTATTGGTCAGGGATTGGATAACTTGAGGTGTGTCTGCGAGAGTGACAATTGCGGCGCGATTTTCTGGTCTTGAGGTGAGAATGTGGTGACATATGATGTTCGCCGCGTCCTTCTCTATCAAGAATCGATTCGGTCGTATGTCTTCATTTCGCATATAATCGCTGTTATCGATACAAACGACCGAATACTCAATTGGATTGCCAGACATTTTCTCCAATCAATAACTGATTTGAGCACTAATTGGCAAAAATCACTAAACCTTTAAACTTATTAATCCGTTGAGACTCTCGACTAAAGTTCACAAAATCTATTGTTACAAACAATTAGTGTTCAATAGTTTTCTTGAGATAATTTAATTCAATTTAAAATATCCCTCAAATATAATGAATCATTAGCCTAAAATTAACATGATTATGATAATTTTCAAGTGTCTAGCTTAAAATTATAATTAAAAAGTTTTTCTGTAAAAGAGCATAACGTTGTTTATGAATGCATTTGCAGACAATGTTTACAAAAATTTGAGTCAATTTCATATGAGTTTGGATTTGATTTAAATGTCATTCAAATCACGATTTCATTCATTCCTTGATTCAAATTATGGCTAATCTTATAATTCATGAT
>JAQIWF010001863.1:0-10560 GCA_034694965.1 Ceratozetes gracilis
TATCAAAAAATTTCAAGATCAACTTGGTGAAAATTTACTTCAACAAACCTTCCCTCGAATTTTAGCGGCGATCGTATGATTACAATATAAACACTATTATCATATTTGCTAAAATTAATTTATCTAGTATAAACAAATAATATAAAGTTTAATAATCTCAAACATTAAGAAGTTTAGATTAAAGAATTGATTAAATTTTTAAAAATTTTATTATTAAAAGCCATTATATTAAAATTAAAATGAAATAACCAGGCTGTTTATTTAGTGCGTTTCCAAATTCTAACCGCGGTATTTTCAGGCCGAACTTCACCGGTTGTAAAATGAATGTCCATTGAATACAGTCCATACGCACTTGGATTAATCCTGGTCCAATTTCCTGGATGAGTGGCATAAAGACCCTCTTCGCTGCCCATACTTGACCTCCCACTAAGTCCTTGAGCCCTGATGGTTGAAATTGTCGATTGATTAGCATGCTGAACTTCACCAAACATACTAGAATTGCTTCCTTCAGCTCTGAAAAATAGTCCTGCATATTGACTAGTAACTTCTGTCCAAAAGGTTGATGGCCATAATTCCTGAGGTGCCGATTGATTGGGTAGTTGTGTGTAAAGGAAACCCAAAGGAATTGTAAGCGATTCAAGTCTTTCCACTTTTTTCTCCATACTTTCAAAAGCACCCCTCAAAGTGTTTAGAGTGAAGACCTGTTTCTTCTGACATACAATTAATGCCCGTCTTTTGCATTCACTGTCTGTCCAATTGCCCAAAGTTGTGCTCACCAAGGACATTTTAACACAGGGATCAGTGCCATCTCTAATGGCATCGTCGGCCCAGTTTGCAAACTTGGCGTCCGTCCCGTCCACCCAAACATAGGAATCATTGATATATTTCATACCAATCCAGGCATACATTGATAGCCAGTTATACTCAACCAACAGGTCATTAAGGAATTCCTGTTCTTCAGAGCTGTGAATTGAAATGAGAGTGGCAGTTGTATCCTGGTCCAACTCAGCACATGTTGTGTAGGCTTCTTTCTCAGTGCCCTTTTTCTCCACCACTTTAATGCATTTAGTATTTTTCTACTGGACCCAATCACCACAAATGTTAAGAGATTGAATTGTTCCTAGAAAGAGGTTATTTGTCAAATTACTTTTTATTGCGGTTAATTAACTAACCTGCTAACAAGAATAATGCAATAAAATGGACAATTAATGACATTTTAATATTATTTATGACAGCATTCAATAAAATCAAATATTAAAGACAGGAATATCTGCTAAACTCTTAGTCTTCTACATAGCAAATAAGCACAGTTATCATTGATAACTTATCATGTTTATAAATTGCTATCAACTAGTCTAAACAAAGGCTATAAAGTCTTGATGGCAACCAAATTGAGGGGCCTGATTTTTTTGCAAAGCACGGGGGGGGGGGGGGGTTGAAATATATCAAACCTCAGAGGAGTATCCGCGTCACTGCCCCCTCCCCCTTCCCCTCAGTTGACTCCTGATATAATTCTATTTTTATGTATTTATTTGTACGACTATCAGATAAACTGAGAATCTAATAATTAGAACATTACCTAGTAATGTTTATTTAGTTTTACACAAATTTTAAACTAATTTAAACTTGAATTTTATTTCTCTGTTAAAGCAAATAATTGAATAAGTAAATTTAATGTTTACATGGACAATCAGAATCTCAAACAAAAAATGTAAAATTTAAAATGTTCTTTACATAATCGAGTGATAAAATAATAATTTTATAATAAAATAGGTATTACATAACATAAATATTTAAGTATGATCAGGTTTATTTAACTCGCTTCTAATTTCTAACACAGTAGTGGAGGGTATGATACCACCTCTGGTTAAATAAAGTCCGATTTACAATAACTCACATATGGAGCATTCCCAATGGAGCTGTCACAATATTTAATGAATTTATTTCTTTTTTCATACTTTCAAAAGCAGTTCTGTCACGGGGATCGTCCCCATCGTTAGTCCACTTGTCTTCAATTTTCTCGCGACCGATGTCAGGAGCGCTCTCATCTACTCGAGCAGTTGAAGTGTTCCCTTCCTGAGCGCTCTGACCCTCACTTTGACCAAATACCAGATTAAAAGTGGTGTTCATTCCGTCCAACCACTCATACGAGTGATTACTGTATTCCATACCAATCGAGGCATACATTGAAATATTATTGTTTGCAACCAATAGATTATTGAGGAATTCCTGCTCTTCCAGGCTCTGAATTGAGATTAGGGTTGGAGTAGTCTCCTGGTCCAACTCTGCACAGTCTTTGAGAGCCTTCATTTCAGTAGCCTTTTTCGCCAGAACTTTGAAACATTTCGAGTCCTTATTTTGAGCCCAATCGCCAGAATTATTAAGAGAGAAAACAGCACCTAGAACACAATTTATTTGCCATATTATAATAGATACCTACTAACCTGCCAAGAACATTAGTGCAATAATATGAACAAGATTAGTGGTCAACATTTTTGTATTTATTAAGACTGACTTTACTGAAGTCTAAATGATAAATGAATTATCAGAATAAGTCTAAGCTTTCTATTCAAATAATTAGCATGTACATTCAAACTGACTTG
Organism: Ceratozetes gracilis; assembly: GCA_034694965.1. Classification (NCBI taxonomy): domain Eukaryota; kingdom Metazoa; phylum Arthropoda; class Arachnida; order Sarcoptiformes; family Ceratozetidae; genus Ceratozetes; species Ceratozetes gracilis. The sequence continues at coordinate 2,604 of JAQIWF010001863.1, forward strand.
TTTACATATTAATCATATCCAGAATATTCATGAAAACATAATAGGATTACATCCGTTTAAATATAAAATTACCATGATTCATAAACTTGTAATCCGAGTTATTGTTACACATTCTTTAACGTCCTATAAATTATATCATGTAAACAAGCTAGAAATACGGAATTTCAGAAAATATCAGTTTCATTTTTAATCGAGAATTAAATTACTTTATTGGTAAAAGACATTACAAATATTTCTTTATTAGCAAAAGACAAAATATTATCCATTTTTATAAAAAAGATCAAAAAGTCAACAATGGATTTTCAAATATTCCAAAAACTATTCTTCATTGTTGCTAAAATTGCTCCATTAATAAAAGAATATTCAAAAATTCTTTTATTAATAACGGAGAAAGGTTTTTTATTTTTACCGCTATTAGTTAAAAGGGGTGGGGGTCCGCACAATGTAGAAACTAAATATAGTAATTTCGTAGAAAAATTTGGGCCTTGCTTTGCTCACCCGGGGAGGGGGGGGGGGGGTAAACCTGTAATGTTAAAATAAATTCGTGACAGGGGCGGTATTTCAAAATTTTTGCAAACAGGGGGTTTTGGTCTGACCCCCTCACTTTGACCATCTCTGCTTTAATAGACCCTATTGAGTTACTACAATTTATAACATTAGTATGGATTGGCTGCAAAGGGAAACCCAATGAGAATCACTGTCTGGAGTCTGTAGGTGTGTGACCTAATTTCTTAAGTCACGTGACTAATTTGTAGTCAGTTTTGCTGATCATTACGTGAATATCAGTTATATTTTTCTTCAATTCCTGATTCAAAGTCTAATTCTTATTGTAATACAGAATAATGAGATCAATAGTGTATATAATGTGGGCTTTAATTGTTGTCCTCTATATTGAGACCAATTATGCCATTCATATGTCACAACAAAAGAGTAAAGTATTCAACAAATTATTAATTAAATGTTTTTTAAACCATTTCCTTAGAGGAAGAGATAAGTAAAATCGAAAGGGGCTCTTATCCTGATACAGATAATGAGATATTTGCGCAAAGTCTTAGAATTGTCTCTGACTATTACCAAAGAGCTAAAGAGTCCATTGAAGCTGATCTTAAAAGAAACAGAAAGAAATTTCTGCAGCACATTAAATTGGATCTAGAATATGCTCAAGCAATTTATGCACAGGTGCTTCTAATGAGATACAACACAGCTTGGGCCAAAATGGGGTTTGAATTTATTGAACACCTTATTGAGGAAACCATTAATGTAATTCAGTTAAATATCAAATATACCCTGGGTGATTCTTCTGTCAATTGGAGCAAAGAAAACTTCATCACTCCTCTCAGAATCTTAGCTAATCAATCATGGGTTCAATTGCACAAGCTTCAAACTAATAACGAACAAATGCTGCTGGAGACTACAGATATAATGAGAATGATCAGTCAATTAAAGTTTGAGATATTGAAAATTCAACCTGTACACCATATTGTCAGTAGAATTATTGAGGAAGCTCTTTATGAAATCCTGAGCAAGGTAATTGCTTTTACACAGTATTTACAGATGACAATTAGGGATGGAAGGCATAGCATAGCTTCTTCAGCTCTAGACATGACCAACAGAACAGTTCAGGGCATAAACACAGAGACACCAGCATCTCATGGTTTCATAGGAAAGAGCACTCAGAATGAAATGAACTCCACATCTCCAACAGTTCCCGATAGAGTCTAAAAATAAGATGAAAACCATTGAGCAGACTATAAAAGTTCTAGTTCAATAATTGATAAAGTCTTTAAAATTTCATTATAAAAATAATAACCATGTTAATATAATTCTATTACGTTTCCGTTTAATAAAAATTTGAATTTTGTTTGACAAATACTGTCCGAGGTTTCAATGATCCTCTGCTTTAGGAAGGGGTACATCTCGACGACAACAATGATTGTTCTCTGTGAACCCTGCACAAATTACTGCTCAAAATTAATTTTTAGTTAATCATGCCGGAATTTTATATAATTAATTATGGGTTAAGTATAAACTCAGTTTTTTTCTCAATTTTTAAGGTAATATACAGCACAAAAATTTAACATAACATATACGGATAGATGCTAGGTCTATCGAAGAAACTAAGGAAATATAAGGTTCACCTGCTCATTACTGAAATAATCTAAGCTCGCCATGAGCAAGGTCTCTAGCTCTTATGAACATATTGATAACATTTGGAATAGGTTTGGAATAGAAACTCACATAACTGATCTAGATAATGTTAAGTGCTTTCAGTAATATTAATTGAGATGAGAGTACAGTGAGATAAAGCAATCAGTCCTCTCAAAATCTTAGCTAATGAATCCTGGGTTCATTTACACAAGCTGCAAACTAATAACGAACAAATGCTGCTGGATACTACAGATGTAATGAGAATGTTCAGACAATTGAAGTTTGAGATATTGAAAATTAAACCTGTACAGTGTACAGAGGATCCAACTAAACCATGTTTCATATTGACTCATCTTCTCATTTACATTTTCTTATCAACTCTACCCTTACTTTTCATTGCCCTCAAAATATTAGTTGCTGGTGAATTTTAGTCATCTTTATATTTTTTAATTGGATTAAAATAATAATATGAGTCAAAGTGAAACATGGTTTTGATGGATCCTCTGTACTAATATGATGACATCTTATAAGATGTGATTGCTTACATTTGGAATTCACTATTTATTTGATAACTTATTTGATAAATTGATTTCATTTTATATGGGATAAAGTCATGGAATTCTATTTTGAGAAGACGTCTCATGAGATTAAACAAATATTAACTAAAAATGATCAATGCAATGTCCATGCTATTCAATCATTTATTCAATTCTGATCAATATAACTTTAGAATTTTAGTTTATTTATTGAAGAATATCGTATAAGAGCCATATGACCAAGGAAGTGCTAAAGTTCAAGAATAGGTAATATTCTGCCCGAAATTTTTAAATTAATCCCTTTTATAAGTATGGTTAGTTAAGAGAAAGCTTTTCGTGAAATATTTCTATGGTAAAATACACGTTTCTCAAGCAAGAAATTATCTCTTCTACTGGAGACTCATGTTAAATTGGATAACATCCCTAATTACGGGTAACACTCCTATGATTTGAAAGAGAATCGATCAGTGAAATATCTTGGTATATCATATAAAGATTTACATTTAAATGAAAACCGTATACAAATCATGGTATGGAAGGGGATCGACCTAATATCCTTTATTTTGAACCATCTTTTATTATTGATAATATTTTGCATAAAAAGAGACCAAATCTATGGAGGTTTGAGATAATATTTCATAACTTAAAGTTCAACATTCCTTACAGTTTGCATACAATTTTCCCCCTGACTCACCCGACCCTGGGTATGGATGTAGAAAATAATGATGGGGCAAATATATATATATTATCCATATCGATGATCACAACATTATTATATGTATTTTTCCTGAAAAAAAATTAATTGAAAGCCATTCTAATCTTGTCGTCAATCTTCGTATTACTCATTGCTTTCATTTTTGGCGACACAATAAGAAAAAATTAGTTTTTTTGGTTATATAGTTGTGAAGTGAGGCTAATATGACATTAATTTATATGCTTTTAAAGCTGACAAACAATTCAGTTCTGAAGATATTTATTTTTACTGCCCTCTCATCTCATATAAAAATCGAGTTTAAGATCTTTGAGTCATACCTTGTTATGTCTTAGGATTTGTAAGCATTCAAATTATACAAATTGAGGCATAAATATAGTATTTATTTAACAGTTAATTGGTTTTGATGTATGAATAGATTATAAGTAAAGAATAGTTTTAAGTGATATTTTTCTGTCCTTATATTCAGTCAATGATAATAATTGGAGACAAATGTCACAAATATTCATTGGCTTCGTTTTGGCTCCAATCAAACCATTTTTCTTTTCTTCATAGAAGAATCGAAGTCAACAGCTCTCACAATATATTTTCCATACATTTGAATGTTTCAAATACACGAATAATATGTAAACAAACCATAATTTCTAGCATTTCTCTACAATTTTTAAATTGTTAGTTATTTCCATAAAAGACTCAAAGAGTTGATTCCAATTAAAAGATATTTTAGCGAGTAACTTTTATCTAAGCATCAAATAAATATACAGTCAATATTCTATATGTCGAACGCTCTATATCTCGAACTCCCTCTCTATGTTGAACACAATTTTTTCCAATTTTGGTCAAATTCCTTAAATAAGGTACTCTTTAACTCAAACTCAAACACTATTACCGGTCCCAACTCTGTTCAACTTAGGGAGGTTTCACTGTAATCACTTATGCCCAAGGATCATTATATAAATGTAGTCCTACCTCTAATTCGAACATGTCAATATTCCCCCCTAAACTTTTTAGATATTATCAATTGGAAAAATTAAGCAAATATTATGAATGTCGTAATTAACTGTCCAATAATTTGAGCTTTTTTACAGTTTAAAATTGTTTAGAATTGAATGATGATTGAAATTTGGTATTCCAGAAATTCTTGATTAAATTTGCACAAATTTAAATCGATTTTCTGACCTGGTCATCTTTTTTTTTATTAATGGCAGATACATAGTTACTGTTAGTTAAATTGACCTGCTTACCAGATTGTCTTAAATTAAGTTTAAGTATAATTACTAATTAGTAGTAATGAGCTACTAATTAATAATTAGTAAAAATGACTAAATCTTAAACTCCAAGTATCTCTTGAGGTCTCATTCACTCTCAGTTAAACTAAAAAATATTGTATCAAATTTAACTGACAAATGATTAAACAATTTTCATAATTATGCAATTGTGCATATTTAAGTCTAAAATGCCTAGCAATTGGGAAAACTGCCTACACAACCAAAATTGCCCAAAAATAGAGAGATATAACAGCACGGGAATTGACAACTAGAAAATTATACGGATATGTATAACAAAATTAATGAATAATTTTATAACTTTTTCCTAGAAATAAGAAAAAAGTATTTTATTTAATGTCATTATATATTGGATTAAATGATTTGCTATATAAATTAGGGGTCCAAAAGGGAATCCCTCCATTTCCCATTTCATGGAGGGATGAGGGACTGATTTTTTAAAGTAAGGGATGGAAGAGGGATTCCCTCCAAAAATTCTATTCCCTCGTTCCACAGATTTACTAGTGCTATATTAAGGTTCGCGTTGTTAAAACCTATATAACTTTTCTTTTATAAGATTAAAAGAAAACAAATTGTTATTATTAAATGTGATTACATTTTTTGTACACACTTTGAGTTAAATTCTATAATAAGTTAAATAACTATTAAATTAAGTTTCACTTTAGTAACACATCAGTCAACACCTTTGAAATAAGGGAAACTGGAGAGAATCCATGGAGGAATTGCCTTCATGTATTAAGGAGAAAAGGGACCAGATTATTAAAGTGAGGAAAGGGACGGGACTTTAATTTTTCAAAAATTGAACCCTAATATTAATGAAATGAATGCGTACAGATATCCTATATTTTTAAATAGAATTAAAATGAGAAATACCCCGAAGCAATTTGAGTATCAATTCAAGTGAAAACAGTCGCTTCCATTAGCATTGAAGAGGTAGTCACAAGTGACCCAAAATTGCTTCATTAAAAGTACATTCAGTCAAGTGTTCAACAATTTGGTGGAAAATTGTCGAATAGAAGCAAAATATTTATCGCATTTTATTATGAAATTTCAGTTTATTTCAGTCGATTCAATAGTTTGTATGTCATGACAGATAAATTATCCTCTGAAGTATTCAAAGGGTAAAATACATGATTAGGATGTAGTTTCCACTTGAATATACTCTAGGAACTAATTTCTCAAAAATCTAGAATTTAATAAATTGGAGAACTATTGAGGATATTATTTGATGGGTTGAGGAATATCTTGTAGTATTATGTACCCTTGTCAGTTTGTGGATAGGTTTCATATATTTAAGGATTGATTGAAAAACTTACTTGATAAATATGTTGATATATTTGGATTGAACTGCAAAAATAGCTTTAAATGAATGCGACTTATGATGAGAACTGTCGGAAACACTTTGTTGTGAGGGAGAGGTTCGTATGACTCAAATATTTGATATAAGTTCATAAAATTGATTATTAAATGTTATTATACGACACTATCGGGGAAAACACGTGTATCGAAATGGTATGACTTGAAGAGAGAAGTAGTTCTTCGGAGTGAAGTGCAAACACAATGTTTTCACCAACAGTTGAGCTCTGGATCGCGATTCTGTTGTCTCTATGACAACACAACTCATATATCCTATAGTGTAAGCTCTCAACCACTGGTTTGCGACTCATCCCTACAATAAGACTTGAGATAATATATTCGATTGATATGAAGAAATTGCTTGAATTGAGCAAAATTCCGATCAAATGCAGGAACTGATGACAAAGAAAAATGTTTTCAACTAAAGTACAAACCTTTCACTGATAGGAATCACATCTTATTTTACTAATCGTTATATCATTTATAAGTTCTCTTATATTCTGCCATTAAATTAAAAAATTACACACTTTTACCAGGTTAACACTATCCAGGAAATTCTACATTTTATTCATGGAAAGGAGTAAGAAATGTTGTTATATACTCCTAAGGATCGAAATACCGGTATAATGAGTTAAAAAGATAAATTTAGAACTAACTCATTCTATGGACTACAACCTACTGAGGAGTTAATGGCAATAATATCAAGTACATCTGATTCACTACCTGTGTTTGTGATTGATTGAATAGCATAGTTCAAGGATCACCAGGTCTTCAATACAAACATTCATATGAATACAGAAATATCCAACACTAATACACAGAGAGGTTTGGAGTCTTAGATACTTTTAACAAGTTGCCTTAATTTTGTTTATCATCTTGTTAGTTGTCTAGCTTATATAGCTCTGATATTATTAAAGAATACTTTAATTAAACACATCAATTGTCCCTTTTTACCATATATGGCTATTCTAAAGAAGAAGCATTTTTATTATTGCTTTAGCCTGGTTCAAATCTTTTATAAATAAACGCATTTATTTTAGTCAAATAAAATGAAAGGCAGTCAAAATTAAATTTATATAAATATATTTACCATTATATAAACTTAGATATATGAACTCTTTGGATTTGAATAAGCTCAATTTTATTGAATACTTGTAATCCTGAACCCATATTGACTGAATTTCCAATTTTCTCATTCAATTTATGGATAGAAGCCTTTTATCCATTTGCCTGTAATTCAGTGATTCTTAGGCGAAGGTTGTGGCGCGTGAAGTGTCATCAATAACAGAGAGACTACCAGTTTATGCAGTTTAGCCCACGAGTAACTGGCATATGTAATAACAGCAACTTTCCTTATCATGGTAAACAATAAATATTCTGTTGATGTCAACTAGTAATTCACTAGTGATGAGACAATTTTATTCTTAAAGTTTTTATGAATTGATTGCAATTCTGTTTAATGTGAGCTTAAAATAGAGTTCGTATACTCTTTAATGTTTGGATCACTTAAGCTATGTTTGCATTAATAGCTATTTGTCGACAAATATTCCCTTTAATATCATTGATGTTATTTGTAATTCATTTGAGGCTCAAATGTTAATAATGTCTATAAACACAATATTTGACCACTTGGTCATCTCAACCAGTTATATGACAAAACATAAACTAATGAAAACGGATATATTTCCCTATCCACAGGTGCTCTCAATACAGATGTATATTCTCAGACAGAGCATCATCTCTACGTCTATATTCTTAAATTTGCCCAGCTCACAATCTATCCAATAGAATTGTGTATATGTATGTGTTGTGGTGGAGTGTGTGTGTGTGTGTGTGTGTGTGGAGAGAGAGAGAGAGAGAGAGAGAACAGGAGAACATTGGTCTGTATATCAATTCAACAATAATTGATAGAAATCAAT
>JAQIWF010001864.1:0-10558 GCA_034694965.1 Ceratozetes gracilis
AGAGAGAGAGAGAGATCATATGATCGACGATTTCATAGATTGATTTCAATGTGAAACAATAGGTCCCGAGGGCTGCAAAAACTAATGAAATTATTACCATTTTTTGCTTTAAGCTCTTCTCATAATCTTTTTTGGTTTTGAAATATTGTAAACAATTTAACGGATCAATGATTTAAAATCATAGATATGTTCACATTATATGCCCATAAAATTCAAAAATAACAATCTTTTGGTTAACTTATTTCACATCAAATATAATGAATTAGTAATTATTTAATTAATACGACAAAAGTCTGTTTCTGTTCTTGATTTGGGATAACATGACTTTGAAATGGACAAACCCTACTCAATGTTATAGTTTGTGTAAGCATTTGAGAAATTTTATCCAAAATAGATTGAATTGGCTAAACTAGGTCAGATTCTTGCTTAGAATCATGGCTTTTCTATGATATCTACTATCTATTAATCCAAAATTCATTGCTTAAGACTTATTGAATTTATGATGGATTTTATTAGCGATGAACTTTCATTATTATTGATCTCTATTATAATTTAATGTCAAACAACAATACATTGCTATGGTTTGAAACAATCGCCAAAATAACAAAAAGATCGGAATCTTTATTCAAATTATTATTTAATCCCAAAACATATCCATATCTTTAGATTCAATGGGTTTTTTGTGCACAGAATTAATTCCTATTTCATTAATCAGGTTATAATTCTTGTTTTTCACGTAAACTTTTGTTGTTATTATATCGCAAATTAATGCCCACAAACCCAACCCTTAATTAATTAATTTTGAAATCAAAATTTTCGAGGAAAAGCAGAAATGATTGCAAAATGAATATCAAAGACTCGACGCTTCAAAGGCTATCCAATCATTACGAATGATTGGGTAGTTTTTGATTGTTTTCCCTTTTCAGTACTAATACATCGATAATCAATGTTTTAAATATAAATAAAAGCTGTTTCTATAAACGCATTTCAATCGAGGATTTTTGAAAAATGTGTTTTGTCTCAAATCACGGTCAGTCGATGTGGAAGAATATTCTTGGCGTCAAACTCATAGTTATTTCGCCAAAAGCTTTGACACTATTCTGATTGAGTTAATCATAACTGAGTTTAAGGTTAACCATAGAAAAGGAGAGTTTGAAATCATTTAATATGCTATTAATTTTGATAAATTTATGCTCTTTTTTGGCTTATTTTTCTTTATTTACCTTATTTTCAGTGATCGTAAAATACAATTAATTTTCAAACATTCTTAATGCTTTTCTAATTTTATTGGTTTTCAAAAAATGTCTGAGAGTTTTGCGAAACTATTATTAATATAAATATTATTACCATTGAGTCCCTATAAGACTATAAAGTTTGCAAATTTTCACATATAATTGGTTTTGAAATGAAGTGTTAATAGATTTCAAAACCAATTTTGAAAAAGTATCAAAAGAAAGACTATTACAGGGAGGAGTGAGGGGAGGAGAACAATAAAAATTCCCCCTTTCGTCAAAAATTTTAGAAATTCTCCCCCTCCCTCCCGGTCATAGAGCGAAAATTTAACATTACGTCAATGGACAGATAGTAGGTCATTAGGGAAATTTTATTAACAGGATGGGGAACTTACCTTGTCATCTGCAAGCTTGCTCATCCCTAGCATATTAAGTGTTTTTTCATTTTATTCACTCAACCGCTACTGAATTGGAAATTTTTTAATCAAATGATCACGAATTCAATTCTTTTATGTATATATTTTTTATTGAGAATAACATAATTTACAAAATATTAAATAAGTTTAGGCTCTCATAGCATAATGATGTGTAAAATGAAAGGTTTGTTGAAAGAGAAAAAAGTCGTGAATAAAAAGAAAACCCCAGGTACTCTGAAAAAAGGGAAATCCTTAGATTCCTTTGAACTTTTTTGTCTAAACTTATCCAACCATAAAATTTAATAATATACTTCTCAGACTAATTATTTCAAGATGAGTCTGGAATTTCCAAATGATGTGGTACAAATAATATGGTATGAGTATAGAAATTGATGGGAAAGTACCTACTCCTTTGTTACAAAGTCAAGTACCCTGGCGTTCTCCAATAAATGTGCGTCAGTTTTTAAAAATGTGTTTCGCCTCAATTAAATGAATTGTTTTGTTATTATGTGCTTTCAATCCTTATTATTCATTATTTGATTCATTAAACACTTAGTAAAGACGGGGAAAAACCTTCGGCTCTAATAGATCGGACATTTTATGACTTAAATGGGGCCTAAATATAGTGAAAGTCGTGTTCATAAGAAATGGCTTAAGTGGGACAAGGCAATTCTACCGCTAATTCCAGTTTTAACTCTTTCTTCATAAGCCCGTCCTTGCGGTCCACTTCCAGCGCACAACTCTTTGGATAACCGGTTGTCAGCAAATTGTCAATTAGTGATGACTTACAAACAGTCTCTAAAGCTTTTAATTATTATTTAAATTTAGTTTTCTATGTATTACTAATACATTTTACTTCCGAATCATTGGTCAAAACTTTCTTATTATAGTCAGAAAGTAATTATATTTAAGTTATTATTAAAGTTTGAAATAATTATTGAAATTACCTCCACTTCAGAGTCTCTGAGCGCTAATCAAAATAGTTTTCTTTAATAATTATTTCATATTTCGTATTCATTAACTCACTTTTGACGTAATTTTATTTCTTGCAAATTATTTAAATATTAGTTGAGATTTCACTCATTCCTAATCACATTTTTGGAGGAGATTTACATTTTCAGTGATCAACACTTTTGATGATTTTATTCAAATCAGTTTCAAAAGTTTAACTCAAATGGTTTTAAACACAAAACTAAAATGTGGACAAATTTTGAGCTCAATTGATAGAAATCACTATAAAATTAAAATTTTATTTTTGATTGAACCAAATTTGAGTGGATTATACAAAAAACAGAGATAATGAGGGGCTTTCCAACCCGTTTCCTCTTAACGAGAAGAAAAATCGATGTTTTCACTAATATTTTTCATAATTGATATCAAATATGATATGATATGCAATGAATTGTTTTCCTTATAGTTATTAAATCAATATTTGAATAAATATCTTTACTCAAAAACGTTAATCATTTCTTATTTTTCATAATTTGTTGCGATTTTTGATATTTTATATTATAAATGAACTTTAAATTCAACTTTTCAATGAAAATTGCAAATAACCTAGCATTTTTTAATATGCAAACATAACATTAGTCAAACCAAGTGAATGTATAATCAGATTAAATGTTGATTCAGTGAATATCACGAGCGCTCCAATAACTACAGACTTATCCTTTATTTTTATCAAAGGTTAGATTTATAGAAAAATATTAATTTCAATAAATGGTTTGTTTTTTGTGTTTAAAAGACTAATAAAATGAGCAAAAAGTCTTTTAAATTAAGCAGAATGACCTGTATTCACATCAAATCACGTTTTCCAAAAGTACCCCTGCAGTACTTATACTTTGAAAGTGTTTTTATTTTTCTCTTGTCTTTTCTCTTTATTGAATATCTCTCAATGAATAAAAGCAACCAGTCTATTTTTAAAATTGGCTATTTTTACATATCTATTTGTAAACATAATCTATTTCAATTAGAGAATATCTAGTTTCATAAAATAGTTATCAGAAGCTCTTTCACGTTTTCATGTCAAGTCAATTAGTTATCTAAAAACACCCTGCTCGTGTTGTGTGAAATAAAAAAGCTGATGAAAGCATTGGCAAACATTAAGAAATAACAATAGAGGACTGAAAGCTACTTTCAAAGTAGTTTAACATTTGAGAGGTGTCCAGGAAAAAGGTGACGAAGTATCTGACTCTGATTTTTGTCCCGAACTACTGTTTCTTACATTAAACCCTCTGCCAAGAATCTTTAGCCCGAGAGAATTGGCTGACGACCAGTTTATTATCATTTGGAATGCGTTTAAATCAGATTTACAGATATTTAACATTGAATTTGAGACAATTTGATGACATTTCTGCATTATTTTCAATTTTGTCAAACTAATCCTGATACTCGTGAACAAAAATGTCTCAATCCACTCCTTTGCTGATCGTCGACATCACTGTTCTTTTGAATCCCTCCCCATATTTTGAAAGAAACTTATATTCAATTTTGGCGAAAAGATTATTAAAAAGTTATTATTTTTTGTGATATCATTCTTACTTTGATAGGAAACTACTCTTCTTTTGTTGGTATTTCCTAATAACCGACTTTTTAATAGACTTTTGGATAATAAAAAAATAATTCAAAGAAAACAATCAACAATTCCTTTGGGAAAAGACTTAACATTTGAACTTTCTTTGAATTCTTCACACTTTCGTAATAAATAATTTGAATTCAAATCTCGAAACGAAATAACAAAAATCGAGGGAAACTTGAACTTAATTTCTGTATTATATTCCGGGCGCCCATCCATTCAAAAAGCATTTGGAAATTCTCATATTTTACGAAAATCAAGAAAATTTCATTTCCAGTACTGAGTATTGCATTCAAATTACATTTGATTTCATTGTGTTTTATACCAAAATGTTTTCCGTCAGTAAACTTGAACTTAATTTGGTCTGAATTTGATATACATTTCTGTTCACTAAAATCCCATTCAAATTGGTATGATTTTTGCTATTATTTATTGGCTTTAATAACAAGTTTAGTTCCAAAATGAATTAATCAAATGTTTTATTAAGATTTTATTAAATCTTTTTCTTTAGCTTTTCTCTCTTTTATTGACCCATATATTGAATTCCAATCGAAATGATATTTTAATTTTTGCCAGCAATAATTGCTAGTATATATTGAAAGGCAGTGTATAATTGATGTTTCTTTCATACACTCAAAGAAGTCATATAATTATAGCCACTCTTTTAGATAAGAATATATTTAATAACTCCTAATCCTCTCCCAAAATGACTTTAATTCATTTTTTCAATGACTAAATAATTAAATTCAAATCAAAATATATGTTTTCTTCTTCAAGAATACTAAGATTCAGCTCTCGTCCTAAACTACCTTGAAATAATTCTAATCTAATGAATAAGGGATTATTGAAGCAAATCATAGCTATTTTAGTGAACAATTTTATATTAATTGTATTCCTTATTAATATTTATTCAATTAAGATATGACTCGAAGTAATGATAATAATTTGGAAATTACACCAAACTTACAAACAATTGTAAAATTAGCCACAATTTTCTCATTCCTTTTCTCCCTAACAATGAAATAATAAAACTTTTAAATTACTTTTTAAAATGAATTCAGTGACGAATAAATTGATGATTGTTTTCACGGAATCCCAAAAGAAATGATTAATTAATTATAATTGAATTTCTTTGTTCAAACATCTAATTAATAGAGCGACCATTTTCTGCTTTCAGTAACGGAACGACTTCTCCAAACTTTCATCTTTCAGGAAATATGTTATTTTATTGACGACGAAAAATGAATACTTATCAGTGATCAGTGTCATTTTATTATTCACGTTTGCATTTTGCTTTTTAAACGACAAATACTATCATTCATGTTATCAAATCAAGTAAATTTTCAGTCAGAACTCATATCATAATCAAGATCAATTTAGATTAAGTTAATAGTTCCTAATGGGTCAATTTCAATAATGATGGTCTATTTAAACTCCTATTCTGTGAAGGCTATGTTCCGGTTCTTCAATTAGTACAGGTAGCTTTTAAAATATTCCCCCTAAAAAGTGATACAATTTTGTATAAAATTATCTCGTAATCAATTTGAATACGACTTTCATTTTCCATTAATTAGTTCGTTTATTATTCAAATGCAAGATAATTGGCGAAGACCTGGATTTGGTTATCTAAAAACCCTTTCTATAAAAATTCGGTTCAGAGTTAAGATGCTTTTGACGAATAATCTCCGAAACGATACCACAAATTCAAATTTTGTTTATCTTGTAATTAAATTCTCAAATACAGTGATGTAAAGCCATTCCGGAAATATAGCGAAATCCAGATAAGACTTTTATAGACTGTTTTTCTCTCCTGAATATAAAAATGCGAAATTGGGGCGACTGTGAAAAGCCTGGCTATTCTGAGTGAGTCCACCGCTTTAAACATTCGTTACGTAATCGCTTTTATCTAATAAAGCATTTAAGTAAAAGTCAATGATTCAGATCATTCATAAAGGGTTTTATTTGAACAGTTGTTTTCCAAACAGTTAAACAATTCATAAAAATTCAATGCTTTTCCAAAAATGTTTGTGAGACACAGGTATGTGACGTGACGAGAGTGAATTTACCCTGAATACTAGGTTAGCACTCTTATTCACTATCAAATCTATATTTGATATTAATTGCAGCCAAACCTCTGTTTTAATTACAGTCGAGTCCTTTAACTAATTCTAATCGAAATAATTATCTCATAAATAATCGATTAAACAAATTATATTTAACATTAAACAAATAATCATGCTTAGTTATAAATTTTCTGTATATCGTGCTTACACCAAATTTAAGTACAAAATGAGTCAAATGTGCTCTTTATTCTTCCCGTGGAAGTACTGTTATTAATGAACGTGCACATATTGAGTTTTTGATGTAATCTTTGTGTCGTAAAACTTTTTCCTCGATAACACTTTCACCAGAAGAGTTTCCTCACTGAATGAGTCCCACTCTTCTCAGAAATAATAAATTGCAATAAAAAAAAGTGAAAATCTGTTGTTTGGGGGAAATTCGCAAAATTCAAGTGAAGATTGGATGAAATAATTGACTAATTGGTCAAAAATGAGTCCAACAATAATAATGCGATTCTTGAAACCATTTTGAAGAAAATTTACTGCTTTCACAACTTTTCAAGGTGATGACTTGTTGAGTCCTACAAACTTCACTGGATTTAATTAGCCTAGTACCAAATAAATTAGTCTGCCGCTTTGGGTCAGTCTCTGGGCTTAGAATTAAATTAGAATGACATTAGAATGACATTAATACTATTAACTCATTTCCCAAATTAAGTGCAATTTTTCCTCAATTCTTCGATTTATTAATTAAATTAAAATCAAACCAAAAAACCTGAAAAAATTACTAATCAAGAAATGATCAGAATTTGTCATAAAATTATGTCACTATTTGTTTAACTAGTTTAGTTGTTGATAGGCAAGGTGAATAACTTGAGTGATAAGCCTGAATAATGTGAGTTATCCTCAAATATTTAAATTTTGTCTCAAATATTAAATAATTTATGAAAAGCCTCTTTTGAGTTATTTTCCGGACTTTTAAAATAAGTTAATGCAATTGACGGTAATGTGCGTGAAATGAAAAGTTATCCAGGTTACTCCTGTGGGATAGTTCTTCATTGTGTCAGTAAATAAGCAAAGAGTTAATTAAATTAAACTATAAATAATTAAAATAATTAAAGACTTTCATTAAAGAACAAAATCTCTTTTAATGAGATACACATTCTTGCTAGTTAATTATAGTTTTATTTTAATGTAAAATGGGTAATAAATTTTAAGCAAGATCATTAAATACAAGAATTCGAACTAAATAATATACAAAAGTTTTACTAAAAATTTAAGAAAAATAAAAATATGAGTCAAATGAAAATAGTTTAAAATTAAATAATTGAGTCTTAATTTTGATGCAACTGTGATATTGCATTTGCTGTCGAACTGGAAGTTGATTGGATAGTCTTCTAGTGAGTCCTGAGCGACAAAATGGAAAATAGAGAACTTGTTTAACAAGTAGAAAGTTAGTGGAGAAAAACTAAATGGTTTATATATAAACGCAAACTGTTTCCACTGAAGAATTGGTTTAAATGACTTATAACTGAATTAAGTTTTAGTTTTATTCTCTTTTAGAGGCTTTTGGAAGAAAAAGGATTTGATTTAAATTTTAGTCTCCAATCGCGAATCGAAAGTTTGTTTTTTGTTCTTTTTTGCCAAAAGGGTGTGAACTCAATATAAAAGTCCAATAATTATGGCTTTCCTCACACAGACATTGTCTTAGGGTATCTTTTTTGCAGGGCTTGAACTAAATTCTCAGCTCTCTCTCTCCCTCTGACTACTCTATCCTCATATTCTGTGTGTTTCCCCTCACAATCGACTGGTGCTGAGAACTGAGAGGTTCTCGAGAGCTCTGCCTCTGTTTTGTAGTTTCCTTCAGTTAATAATTAATAAACTTTTTTTAAATCTATGTTTTCGACTTAATCTCCAAAATGGAAAATATTTTTTATTTGAAAAACTTTTTGGTGTTTTGTATAATAAGTTATGTCTGTAGTGCTGTTTCGTCCAGTGATTCATATGAAAATGTGATCGTCCACTCTCAGCCCCAAAGCGCACAATTGACTGCCTATGAGAGCAGTACTGATTATGTCACGTCGATTGGAGCCAAATACGATTCCCATCGGGAATACTCGCCAGAATTGGCCGGAATTTACGTCAAATACCTCAACAGAGAGCAATATGGAGCTCAGTGTGACTCATATCAACAGTCGTCCTCTTTGTCCGATGGAGACCTTCAGGAGGCTATGGGTTTCGCCAACCAACAAATCCAGTTGTATGAGAACGCCAACCAGGCATACCTCGCTATCGATCCCCGTGGACTCAACTTCAGTGCCTATATTTTTGGAGCTATCCTTCAGTCTCGTTATAATGAATTCACAACCCAGTATCTAATGGCCAAGTATGTGATCCATGAATTCTTCCATTCACTTATCATTCAATCTTTTATATTCCTATTTTGTAATGAAATCCTCTCTTATTTTTCGCTCTTTTCTGTCAAAATCTAACTTTTATTCAACAATTGATGAATGGGTTCTTTGAATAATTAGATCAGCAAAAGATTTGAGCAAAATATTCAAATTATATTAAATGTCTTTCAAGGTTTACATTTAGAAATTCTTGATAACAATTCAATAATAATTGAGTGAAATATAAAGAATATAATTTGATGAAAGAGAAACAAAATTGTTTTGCGAAGAATTATTCAAATTTTATTCCAGTTTTGTTTTTCATTCACTTTCCGAGGAAATCATATTTCAAACGCTTTCAAACTTAATTGAAGTCAATTTATCTATGAAATATTTATTAATTATTTGGAAAATTATACGAAACTTATTGAGAAATCAACTGTTTGAGTGAATTTAATTAGTTGTCTAGTACATTTTAGTTCATACGGATCTAACTATCACTCTTCAAGTGAAATATAATACACCCTCTCATATGCTATGCTGTAATAAATCATTTTTTTTCAATCGTTTAAGTCATTTAACACAAAATTATAGTGAATTGAATGACATCCAAACAATACTAATAAATGAGTTGTAAAAAAGCCAATGAGATTAATAAAGTCCTACACCTTTAGGTGATGTGGGAACAGGTCTTTGTGAGTCTAGACTCAATCATTGAACTCCCGTTAACTTGCATTTCGATAATTAACGTATTGATTATTAAACGCCCAAAAGTTTGCCTTTCATTTTGAAGGAATTAAAGACCGTTTTCTTAGGATTATAGTAATTATTGATTAAGTAATGACACCTCAAGCCATAAACATTTGATTATAAACAAATTGCAATCATTTATTATCATTTGTTTGCATAGAAAGTGAAATAAAATAGACTTTTGTCTCAAATCAATGACTTCTTTCCAAATCGATATCCTTGTTGTCAGCCATTAAAGAGAATGTCGTCTCTAATTATAATAATTAATATCTGATATCATTAGTCGTTGAATGAAGAGAATGAAAGACATTTTTCTTTTGATCATAGCTTTAGATTTACTCCTGAATGGCTGTGAACTAGATTATGGTCGGCCCAAATCGATAAAAATAATACAGAGCTTCATATCTTAAATATTCAAAATTTCAATTAAGTGGGAAATAAAGAAAATACCGACAATTCGTTGCCATAATTCAATTGTTTCGCATATTGTAGTAAATTAGCGTTTATTCAAATTCATAACTCATCATACAATTAGAGCCTTGTTTTCACCTTAATCCATTTGAATCCATTTGAATTCATTTGAAGCCATTTAAAACCTAGTTTTCGTGAGAGAACTCATCGCTGACTTCATTTCATTACTGGTTTTACTTTCTTATAATCGTATGGTAACCAACAGTTAGTTACAGTTAGAGGAAGAGCCTATTTTTGGGGCCCTTAATCATCAACTACTCTATATTATACCCAATTTATAAATCACTGGAAGATAAAAATATTAATGACTTTTAAATAGTTTTAATCTCGAAGTTTAAAAATTTATAAAAAATACTCCAAATTATAAATTTCTTTTGATAAGACATTTGAGTACTTTTTTAGAATATTAGTAACCATTTAATTATAATTGTGTTCACTATTTATCTAATTTTCCCTTAAACTTCATTTGTTGTGAATACCAATTAATCAAAATTCCCATCAATTATAAGTTGACCGAGTTATTTAGACTTCCGATATCTAGGAATTCCCTGATAACAACTAAATATGTATCGATTGATGGCTAATATTAAATATATTTAATAAGTTATCTAAAAATAGTCTGAAATTTCGCCGAAGGATTCCATTAAGGATTGAATTATTA
>JAQIWF010001865.1:0-10555 GCA_034694965.1 Ceratozetes gracilis
TGTAAAACCAATTGTATGAACAGTCCATTTGTATGAACATTTTCTCCCTCCCGACCAAGTTCATACAAATGGACTTTTACTGTAGTACAAGATCATATCAGATTTTTAAAGTGCACTATAATTTAAGAGTCAAATTTAAACATTTACATCTGTGCATTACATTATATGTCCTCGGTGTGCTTGCACGTTTCCTCTAAATTACCGAGTTTCTAGTACTTATTAAAACTTTTAATAAGCTTGGTGATCTTTTTGATGATTTAATATTGAAATTTACAGAAAGTACGTATGAATGTCATTAAAAGGGGCGGAAATTGCCTTATTTGTAGTAACAATCAGCTGCTAAACCCCTCCCTTTAAATATATTGTTTACAATTATCTTCTTCGGAAGTGGACATCATTTTGTCTTAAAATATTGAATTTGAGAAAAATGAAGTGAAGTTGTGTAGTGAGAGGACATGGCTAAGGAAAGGGGCGTTTAACGAGATTTGTGTTTAATGGGAGCAATATTTGTTTGTATGCCTGAAGTGCGCATAAAATAATTTGAAAACAATGTTTTGAGAGGAGAAACAATTGACGAGTCCTTCAAATTATCCGCTATTTATTCAAATGAATCATTGCTTTAATCATTTAATTTGTGATTTAAATTGACGTCAAAGCGGGCATCGGATCAGTCGGATGGTCACAGCGATGGACTCAGACTTAAGTTCAGGTAATTTCTGTTTTGAAATCAATTAAATGAGAAAAATGGAGTTCAGGTTTAAGGGCCTCAAAGACAGACATTGTTTGTTAGCAAATGTCCGTAAATTACGTTATATACAAACGAACCCCAAATTTATATCCAATTGTTTACAAATGAGAAATAATTTTCGTAAAAACGACCAAAAGTTTATCGAAACGTATGTTTGCTTTCAATTGATTTAAATTTGTTTTGAAGTTTTAGTAATGAAAACAATTGAAACAAATTATAAATCATTGAATTCTGAGTCAATTATATTTGTTTTATCCCTTTAATTGTCATTTTTGGAAGCATTTTCATAACGATATTGGGATAAACCATCCGTTTGACCAAAAAATGATCGCTTTACTCAATTGGATAATTGAATTTAAGATGAGCTTGCTCACCCCTTCCCTTCCAATATTGTTACCAATATTTGGATCAAATTAACGACTGATGTCTCATATCATAGGAGTTCCGACTTTTGATAATCAGACAGTTTTGGCGGTACAGCAACTCTTCAACGATTCTGAAGCCCTGAATGCGACGAATATCCCAAACAATGGTAAGTCTTCGAAGAATTTCTGTCAAATTCTAATTTGTATAACTTTTGAGCAGAAATTGAAGAGGAAGAGGAAGATGTGTTTCAGTGCGGGAAATGCAAACAACAGTTCTCTATTCTGACCACTTTTGTCAACCATAAGAAGGAATGCGGGCGTAAAGGAGTGACCATTTGTTCGAATGAGTTATCGCAGTCAAACCCTTCCACTCAGACCTCAATCACTTTAAAGACATCAAACTCTCATTTATCACTTCCGACGTCTCCAACACTTCCGACAATAGCCGGAGGCGTCATATTAAGCGAATTGGATCTCTTGACTCTCACCTCAAGCATAGAGCACAGCATTGCCAACATCTCAACCATAAGTCCGTCGACTCTGCATATCACCGACTCATTGACCACCACCTGTACCACCGATACCTTATCCACAGTTTTGCCGGCAATTAATACTTCTAATAGTCATACGATTCATACATCGAGTGGCGGGAGTTGTGGCCAAACACTGAACCTTCCCGTCTCTCTCCTCAATAATTTAGTTTCGACTCCTTTTTTACTGCAGACATCGAATGCATCAAACAATGGCTCAATAAACACCTCTTCGGTGACTCTTCCGCCTAATTTCGTTCTCAATCTTCAGCCGAATTCGCTTTCGAACAACAATTCGATTCCAATTACAGTCATTTCCTCATCAAATCTGACGCCAATCGCCCCGACTGTCACTCAATCGAAGTTAACTACTCTTAACACTAATGTTTCAAAAATAAGACCAAAAGATATTCAAAACAAGTCGACCAATAGTTTACAGAAGAAACAATTGGATGCAGCCATACATGTGTTGCCCTCCTCTGACCTCAAAGCTTCTGCTCATAAGAGCCGTAAACGTGTTATCAAAAGTGTGTCCACAAATACAACGAACTCTAATTCTTCTGATCCGTTATCACCTAAAAGAACGGCAAAATTGAAGTGCAATTTCTGTGACCGCAGTTTTAATAAGAACTTTGATTTACAGCAACACATCCGATGCCATACCGGAGAAAAGCCCTATCAATGCGTCGGTACGTCATTACCACTTGTTTTACAAAACATTTATTAATTTTGTTAATTGTTTTATAGTCTGCGGCAGAGCTTTCGCACAAAAAAGTGAGTCATTCCTCATATTTAAAAGTATTGAATAATAGACTGATTTGTTGTAATCACAGGTAATGTCAAAAAGCATATGCAGACCCATAAGGTATGGCCGGACGGCTTGGCTCACACTCTTCCTCCTCAAGCAACTGATGTGATGAAGAGTATGGAAGAGGAGTTACCGGAACCCGAAGAAAATATGGATAATTTGAGTGAAGCACAGATTAAAAACTCGATTGATAGCAGTTATGTCTGTCCATACTGTCCCTACAATGGAAAGACTTACTTTGAACTCAAAAGTCATATGAAATCTCATAAACGGGAAAAGGTTTACAAATGCATTCAGACCTCCTGTGGAATAATGTTCACCGAATTGGAGCCTTTCCTCGAACACATTCAGAGTCATGAGACAGAAATGACATACCGGTGCCATCAGTGCAATAAGACTTTTAGTTCTTTATATGATTTAGGAGCCCATCAGTACACACACTCCCTATACCCCAACCAGGGATCACGTACTGGACAGAGGTATTACTCATCAATACTGACAACATTTTAATGCCATTTCTCTCAGGTATTTTCGATGTCAGAAGTGTCTAAATAAGTACACGACTCCGGCAGCACTGGAGCACCATTTGGCGACTTCAACCCACCACTACCCCTGTCAGTCCTGTCAGAAAGTGTTTCCCTGTGAACGCTATTTGCGACGGCATTTGTTAACTCACGGCTCGAATCTACATATCTGTGAATATTGTCAGAAAACATTCAAAACCGCCAACTATTTGAAAGTGCATTTAGTTATTCACACGGGTATGACCTCAACACTTATATTATCCATTCTTTCATATATCAAATCATTTTGTTTTTTATATTAAAGATCTCGTTATAAGTGAGTTATAATGAGATCCCCTCTCAGCTTATAATAAGGACTCACATATTGTCCCCAATTTTATTGATATCATCTGTTAATTGTGTGTAAATTAAAATTTGATTTTCATTGAAAACAGGAGAGAAGCCCTACGCTTGCAATCTGTGCCGTAAGTATTGACAAATGAAGTGATGAGTTATTTACTAAATGGATGTGTATTTTAGAGGCGGCTTTCAATCGAAGGGATAAACTAAAGCGGCATAAACTGGTTCACGACCCCATCAAACGATACAAATGTCCGTTCAAAGCACACACCGGATGTCCCAAAGAGTTCAACCGACCCGACAAACTGAAGGCTCACTTATTAACCCATTCAGGCATTAAACCACATCAGGTATAAGTTGTTGTGTCACTCAATCTATGATAACAATAATTGAATTTCAGTGCAATGTATGTCTCCGTTCGTTCTCACGTCGGGCACACCTCCGAGAGCACCAAAAAGCACATGAAATCAGTCAAACTGTGACGGAGACCACTCCAACCACTTCTATATCGAATGCAATTTCGTTAAACAAAAGTGATTTCATAACTCTATTTGATTGTCAAAGTTGTGGTCATTTGTATGCGTCGGAACACGACCTCAAAAAGCATTCCTGTGTTCTTAATATCACTTCAGATGACAATAACATCGGACAGAAGACTAAGAAAAGTTTAAAAGTGAAGACAACTGCGAAGAAGACGAGTGGAAACACACTAATTAAAGGGAAGACTAAGTCTTCTAATGTGAATACGACGCTCACAACTGCAGTGTTGGGCGATTCAGACGCCATGACTCCAAAAGACTCGTCAAACAGTGAATTCACGTTTCAATTTCACGACGCACTCGACGACAATATCCCCACCGCTCACATCGAGATTATAACAGCGCCGGTCGATATCGGCAGCGCTTTCCCTCCAATTGTCACTATCGATGGCATACAATATCCAACGATTCCTATTCTGACCAATTCTATGGAAGGCGATGACGACACCGACCAAAACAAAGAGGAAATGTCAACAAAGCTTCTGTTGACCACAACTAATATATCTTCACTCAAATAAGTGATTCATTTATTTATTGACACGAATTATGTATAATATTGTGAATGCCTTCAATCTATAGTTTTATCACTAATTTATTCATTCATTTCATCGCAAATATTGTTTTAAATCTAAGATTTTATTTCATTTAATTTAAAACAAATTATAATAACATTATATTTATCTAATATTTTGTATATAATATATATTTTAATCATTTTATTTCATTTCAATGAATTGTAAATTAATTTAATAACAAATCACTCAAAAGACTTACTTTTGTTTATTGGGAACCATATTATGGTCTAAAGAGTTGTGAAGTTTTATTGCTTTCGCTTTCAATGAATTCATTTCTGACTCAAAAAAACTCATTATTTTAATTCGTTTTTCTTCGACACTCGAAATGTCTTCGATTAGAGCCGACAAAAACTTTCTGTCAAAAAGAAGAGGTCCGTCCTCTCGGATATAGAATGTCGTCTTCTTGTTGATCAAAGGGATATATGGCTCACGTGTGGGCAGAATGTCATTCATTCCCATGTGATAGAATGGCAACACTTCCACTTCATTGCAGGTGTTGTCGCTGAAGACGTGTTCCAATATAAGTCGAGCCAAACCCCACTTCAGTTCATACGATGGCGTCATTTCCCTCTCCATATTGTCCGACACATTCACGTCTATATCGAGTTGAGACTCAATCACGTGATCCTCTTTCTTACACTCGACTACCTTTCCTTCGGGAAAGAAGTGAAGCCACTGTCCCTTTCCAAGCAAATTGATTGCGTAATCCATTCCCGGTTGATATATGCCTTTCCCCCTAATTATGGGAAATGTCTTCCCTAACGAGAAGAACATAGAATACAATGCATTTGTAAAACAAATTTCTTGAGCCGCAGCTGACCACCGATGACGGCCGGCATTGAACTGCCACTTAAGTGGAATCAGTGGCCCCCAAATCAGGGGGTCGTCTAAACACGATATATGATTACAAATGGTTATGAGTGGCCTCTTCTTCGAGTTGTTGTAATGTTTGGTCAAAGTGTCCATTAATACGAAATGATTGTGAATTCGAGTCGAGTTAAGACATTGAGCCCAGAATTTGCTAATAAGACCAACGGTCGGGACAATCACTTTGGACCCAATCCTCCACTTTATATTCGGATCACCGAATCGGTTGAGAAGTGACGGCCAATCAATTGAACTCATGAGTAAGAGCCCAAAGATTATTGTCAAGACATTAAAAGAGATAAAATGTGTAAACAACTGAATGATTGAAGTAATGGTCGGTAGAGAGCAGTGTATGTCATGACTCATGAGTGGACTCGTCATACATTCAAAGCATTAATTCTTTGCTTTTATGGACTCGTTTTGAAAACAATGCTTTAAAAGTGTTTTAAACATATTTTGGATTTTTCTTAATTTTCTCCGTAAATAAGTGGTTAAAATCCCGAAGAATTGACAAAATGTTTCACAGATTCCTTCTGATTGTCTTACTTGTGATACCAATCGCTGTTATTTTGCAACAAAACGGTATTTAAGACTTGTTTTGCAGTCTTAGTATGGCTTACGTGGCATTTAAACCACTCTCTTATCTCGTCTTAATTGTGGTTCACTTCCACTAATCAATTGATTTTTCAGGACTTTCTAACTCTTTCTATGCAAACGCTGCAGAAGAAGCAAATCCTGATGGAAATGCAGATATCATTGAAGGAGAAGAAGACGCCAACGTTGAAGACAGTGATGTCCTAAAAACCGGCGAAGAAGAGGAAGAAGAAGAGACAGAAACGGTTCTATTAAAGCCCTCCCCTGACATAAATTCTTTCTTCTTGTTCACAAAACCATCGCAAACCTCTTTAGGTTTCAATTCTACTTCTTTTAAATTCAATCACAACTTATTTCAAAATTCTCGTAATCAGAACTTCCGGCCGGAAAAGAGGTCCACTTTTTGGTTGGATTTGCCAATAAAGGAACCAAAGATTATATCGTGGATTCAATGGACGCTTCTTTCAGATACGCTCAAGACTTCAGCTTTCATTTGCAAAATGTATGCAAATATTAATCAAATATTGTCTTAAAATTCTTTAAAATGAATTGTCTTTTAGTTTACGGCTATTGCTTACAACCGATTGGTTAAACCGAAACAAGAAGTGACTCTCGCCTATCAGTTCTTCGTGAATGAAGCCTTCAGTACCCGACCCTATGGTTTTACTGTCAATCTCTTCTATAGAGACGCCGTAAGTCTTCCAATAATACTTGGATTCATTAAAATTGATAATAAATGGTATTAAAGGAGGGAAACCAATACCTGAACGCTGTGTTCAACGAAACGGTTAATATCATCGAATTGGACGAAGGATTAGATGGGGAGACCTTTTTCTTATATGTCTTCTTAGCAGCTGTGGTCGTCCTCATTATTGTCGCCTCTCAACAATTCTTTGTGTCATTCGGTGTATGTCTTAACTCGTATTTAATGTGAAATTCAATCCTTTGATTACTGATTTGTTTTACAGAAAAGACACTTAACTTCAAAACCTAAGACCGAAGTGGGAACGTCTAATCCATATGATGTCGACTACGATTGGTTACCTCAGGAAACACTCAATTCCCTGAGTATGCCATCGATTATCTCTTAATTGTTTCTTAATCTTATGTTTTCCACAATCAGATAAATCACCGAAAGTACGACAATCGCCGCGACAAAGAAGAGTGAAGAGAGGAACGGGTTCTGCAGACGACTGATTGATTAGTGCCTAATATATTACTCACAAAATTAGACTGTTTTCTGAAATTATCTAAAAAAGAAATATTAAGTCATTCTTCGAAATGTGTGGTCATATCATTCAATTGCAGGCATTTTCTATGGAACTGAGTCTTCACTCATTTGATTGACATTCCATTCAATCGTTTAATTTTGTTTCTTTTGTGCCACAAATACAATCAGTTTTTGTTTAATTTAAGGACATTTTAATCAAATTTTTTAAAACTTCTCTTCAAATCATAACTCGGATCTGATCCCAACGTCAACAGAAGATAATGAGATTGTCGTTAATCTTAAATTGGAGTCTTTGATTGGAATAATATTGGAATGAGATGGTTAATTTACTTTATATTTACAGCAGGCATTGATTGCAATAAATTATTTAGTTATAGCATAGCTCCGGCCTCGTCGTCGCCCATCTCTTCGCCAGCCTTCAGGGTATCCGACGCTTTGGCCGAATATCTTTGTTGCAAATTTCGAGCGATTTTTGTGTATTCGTTGTCCAGACTTTTGATAAAAGGACTGTTGAGTCCATTGACGATAGCGTTGGCATCCATTTGATCGAAACCTTCCAATAGTGTCGTCAGAGAATAGATTTCTTGGTCTTCGATATAACTGTTAACACAATTCAATATTTACTTGTATTGAATGTATTGGAGACATACCCTCGTCCCTCATTGAAAGCCTTTTGTGCGGCCACCACATCATCTCTGGCCAATTGGATGAGTACTAGACTCACATAGAGTCGACCCAATGAACGGCTGTCTTCTGCTTCCAAAGTGTGACTCATTGCCCGCCGAAGATAATCGACTGCTTCGTCATACTTCTTGAGTTTGAGATATATTCTGACCGCTTTGTTTGCATATTCGGCAGCATTTCGGGGTCTGTCCTCCAACATTGTCACTTCACACGCCTGACAGTACCAGAGCGCAGCCTTTTCTGGGTTCTGACTCTCAATCATTCTAATATCGGGACACAATTTATACTTAAATGAGGCAAATGTTAAGACCTACTGAGCGCCCCGATTAAAGGTGAGGGCAGCCGTGTCTGGAACGCCGTGTTCTCTATACAAATAACAAGATTTCTCGAAATACTTGATGACTGAATCCCAGTCATTGAGTTCTTTGGAAATCATAGCCGACTGTTCATAACATCTGTTGGCAACACATAAACATTGAAATATAGATTCAAAGGACACTCTTTTCATACTTCGCTGCAGAAAAAAAGGACCCATTTTTAAGGTAACAGTCGGCAGACTTGAGGTGGGCGTCAAGACATTTGTCAGTCATCCGAACCGCTTTAAAACACGTCGCTATAAATATAATCAATTAAATACCGAAAAGGGAGTGATAGTGAGGTCAGACCCGCGCGGGAGTATTCATTGGCCGCCAAATCGTAGTCGGGTTTCCATTTCAAAAGACCTGTTTTAAGACTAAAATTGTATTAATTGGTGGTAAGTGTGGACTCAATTGGTTGGTCTCACTATTTCTCTGCCTTATTATAGCACTCATTCGCTTCCGACAACTTATCTGACATTTCCTCCAATTATTTCCTTTGATATCAATTTAATTCATTAAAAATAACTGCAATTTATGTCCGAATAATATGTCTTCAAATTTGATGAAATATAAGCAATAATTCAAATGATATTTCACTCGAAAGATGTCATCAGAATATGAGAGATAACAGAATCCTTGCAAACATTGAAATTCTGGGAATAAAACAAGTTTTTATGTATTGGATGCACACAAACAAGAATTCTTAACTATCAATAAAATTGCCAAGTTAATAATGAATCATTAATGATACCACAATTTATTTTTTCAAATTTAATCAGGATTAGTTAAGGTCATAGATCCAAAAATGTGAAAACCTTCTGATTTGTTAATAAATTTGGGAAAATTTAATAGTCCAGGGTGGTGGAACTCATTCCCCCAATGGTATTTACCCTTGATTGGGATCACAGGGGTAGTTTTTGGATATAAAGCAGGTTTGTTAAAATAGGAAACTGTTGTATTGTTAAACAGTAAGGCAGCTTGTCCAATTTCTAACGAGAGCATTTTTACTACCCTTGAGTGGCACTGTCAGTGAGTATATTCTTATTTTGTTATGGACTGCGAGGGTTGGCCTCGGGCTCAAAAATTGGAGAAGCCATCGTTTCCTTGCACTTTTGATTTGCAATTTTTTTGTAAACCTCTGGGGATATTCTTGTTAAATCTGGAAATTTAATGGAATATTATATACCCCTTCAGGTAATGCATCCGTATTTGAATAATAATTAATTGTAAATAATTATATGTATTAATACATGTATTGATTGAATTCTTAACGAAAGAGTTCAATGAAATCCTTTGCAACACAATTGCAGTTCTGATAAAACAAAAATTTGATGAATTGTTTCTAAATTTGCAGAAAAAATTCGCACAAATTTCGGTATTTATTGGGATTGAAGTCTAAATTATGAGGATTTATGTAAGACTTGAATGACTGAACTGACGACAACACAAAACCTGTTGCAATAAATTATCTCACATTCATTACACTATAAATTGAAATTTTAAGCACTTCTGCAATACTATTGGCAATTGAATAGCAATTCATTGATTTATTGGCGAAAAGTGATGTCTTACACGCATTTCTGAGTCTTATATTTGGATCCGAATATCGAGTCATCCATCGAATGATCGATTAGTGAACTTCGGATCTATTAATATGAGAGGAATAAAACACTTTTGACATTATTATTGAGCACTTTTTGCACGAAACAAACAATTATTGCCTAATCATATGATAGCAACTAATCTGAAGAATACTGGAATTGCATCCACTTATAAACTATCGCTCCTTTAGAAACACTTCAATGCATTTCTATAGCCATGAAAATGACATTTTCCTAACATAAATATGAGTCCATAAATTGGAGAGATGTTCAACACTTCAATAAGTCAGCAAAATCTTATTCCACAAAATGGTACATGGTACATTCAACTTTAATATTCAATTAATATTTTCTGATCAATCAACTAAATTAAATTTAGACACAAAGCTAACTAACCATTAAAAGCACAGATCCTTAAAATCGAGTCAAGATATGGAGCAGATCAAAGATAACACCCCTTAAACCCCTGCACATCCTTATGAGCATGAATTAGGCGATCTTATGACGAATTGACTTATGATTATTATGAGGCAAACATAAACATCATTGAAAAAAAACCATTTCTAAAGAATATATACTTTCAGTGAAGTGATCTTCAATTGATAACATCTAATAAGTTAATAACAGATAAATGCAGTAAGGTTATTATTTTACATTCATCAGCTAGTTTCTTCTCAAATTTCTATGTGATATAGAAATTATCGTGCTTTTACCGTATTTTTCAGTTGATTATCCTAACTCAGCATTTCATTTTCCTGGCGACCCCAAAGTGAGCAAAACATTTTCCTAAG